>CAODLS010155113.1:0-15710 GCA_948243855.1 Flueggea neowawraea | reverse complement strand
TAATGAAGATGCATTTTATTTCTATGAAATATTATTTGTTTTATGAAGATAAAACTCCATGAAAAGTTCATTCTTCCTTATGCCATCAAGTACGTGGCTTGATAGTAAAACCATAAGGATAAAATGAATACTATTCTAAATGTCCTTAATCAATCATTATCATAATAATGATAATGAATTAAGATTAGTATGTTTCTAAGTAGATAATAACATTTTACTGATTATGGATATGAGATATCAACTTAGAACATAGATACATGTTGGGGAACATATATTGGACTGGCTCGCTATGAAAGCACTTCATGGATTGTTGTCACAAAGTAGCTTCCATGCAGTGGTGATGTTTGAGTCCTTTGACTGAAACTCACTATCGACTCCTACCTGAGGAATCACATGTTTTGACTTAGTCATAGTTATCCATAACAGGGTAATAATAAAGGCTATGATTGGATATGTCACGAATCTTGTAAAGGAGTGACAGTGAGAGTGAAGAATTTGTTCCTCTTAAGAAGAGTGATATCTTTAGGCCACTTAATTAGTAGGCTTGACGGAATGTATGCAAACTCGAATGAATTGATAAAAGGTTATCAATGTCATTTGTTACATCAATCTACCCGAAATCAAGAAAGACATTAAGCAATATAAAGTTGACATGTGACCATGCCTTATGTTTAAATGAGATATCGTGAGACAAAGCGACTAAATATCAAACTGTGAAAGGTTAGCTAGGATCACTGACTCCACTTGATATTTGTTCCCTAGTCCAATCATGTATACATTGTCATTTGGTTTATTTAATAAAGAGACATTTTATTTCTATGAATTAATTTTTTTTTATGAAAAAAAACTTGATGAATAGTTTATTCTTCCTTATGCCGTGAAGTGCGTGACTTGATAGTAAAACCATAAGGATAAAATGAATACTATTCTAAATGTCCTTAATCAACCATTATCATGGGAATCATAATGAATTAAAATTAGTGTGTTTCTAAGTAGATAATAACGTTTTGCTGGTTATGGATATGAGATATCAACTTAGGACATATATACATGTTGGGGAACATGTATTGGACTGGCCCGCTATGAAAGCACTTCATGGATTGTTGTCACAAAGTAGCTTTAATGCAGTGGTGATGTTTGAGTCCTCTGATAGAAACTCACTATCGACTCTTACACGAGGAATCACATAGTTTGACTTAGTCAAACGTTATCCATAACAGGGTAACAGTAAAAGCTATGGTTGGATATGTCATGAATCATCTAGAGGAGTGATAGTGAGAGTGATGGATTTGTCCCTCTTATGAAGAGTGATATCTATTGGCCACTTGATGAGTAGGATTGATGGAATGTATGCATACTCGAATGAATTGATAAAGGGGTTTATCAATGTCAGTTGTTATATCAATCTACTTGAGATCAAGAAATATGCTAAGCAATAGAAGGTTGACATATGACCATACCTTATGCTGAGATGGAATATTGTGAGACAAAAGGACTAAATATCAGACTATAAAAGGTTAACTCGGATCACCAACATCCACTCAATTTTGGGTTGCCATAATGTATTACTAGGGCCCAAATGTGTGGGACAAGGCCCATTGCAATTTCGGGTGGGCCTATTGAGTCACACACAATAACGAATTGGATTGGTTACAAAGGTTCTCTATTTGTGGTGATTGAATAGTTAATATTAATTTGATTAATCAATAATAATTCAGAATTTTATGGTTTATGTGTTAAATAAGATTTAATACATAGTCCATTAATGTAATGGACTTTTAATATAAATCACTAATTATCATGTTTATGGATATCTAATTATGTGTGAAATAATTCGACCCATGTAAGTGATTTATTTTATGATAATGTATCATATAATTAAAATCCCAATAATATTAGTGAAACCCATGTGAATTTTGGCTCAAATTAGCCTAGTTAAGAGCATTAAAAATTCAGCACAATAAACCTAAAAGAGAGGGAGAAAATTCGGCTCCACTCCTCCTATTTTTTTAGGAATCACTTTTCTTGTGTGACAAGGAGAATTTCGGCACATGCACTAACTAATTAGGATTCCATGACTAATTGAGAGGTTTTATAAACCCTAATTTGTATGTGACAAACTTAATTAGGAAGTGTTCATTCTTGTGGGACAAGAATAGGCAAACCTAGTGAGACTAGATAGGAAATTCGGCACACTATTGCTTGAATAGGATGTTGGCCGAATTTTTGAAGGACATGGAGGGGAATTTCGGATTTTTTATGCACCTATTTAGGTCTCCTCATATGCCTATAAATAGGATGCACACCTTTCCATTCAATTCATTCAAGGAAAAGCCGAATTTGTGAATGCCACTTACAAAGAGAGAAAATTATTTTGTGAGCTTTAGAAGAGAGTAACTAAAAGGGTGCCAATACACTCCACCAATCCAAGGTAAGTTCGTCTGTGTGGATACCTCTAGACACGTTCATGCAAAGACAATGTGAGTAAAACGTGGTTCGAGTTTTACTACAAGCTACACCAACATTCTGTTCGATCGAACATAAGAGCTTTGGATCTAAGGTAGAACCACTAACCCTAATCATATATGTTGATGTGCATGGATTATTGGTGGAATTCTAGGCTTAAAATTTTTGTTATTTTCGCAGCATTGTATGCTTGTGAATGCCATAAAGTATCCATGAATTCCAACAATGTGACCATGCCTTATGCTTAAATGAGATATCGTGAGACAAAAGGACTAAAACATCAAATTGTGAAAGGTATGCTCAGATCACCGACTACACTTGATTTTGAGTTGCCATAATGTATTACTAGATACTGCTTATGGACTTTGGGCCTAAGTTTTGGGACAAGGCCCACTGCCAATTTCGAGTGGGCTTATTGGGTCACACACTAGAACGAATAAGATTGGCTTGCAAATATTCTCTCTTATGGTGATTGAATTTTTAAGATGATTAATTTGTTTAATCAGTAATAATTCAGGATTTTGTGATTTATATCTTAAATATGATATAAGATATAATCCATTAATGTCATGTGCTTTTATTATAAATTGCATCGTATTAAGTTAAATATTTCGTGGACATGTTATTATGTACGACATAATTTATTTGGCCCACATATTTTAATAAGGGAATGATTTATTTAATGATAATGTATCATGTAGTTAAAAGTCCAATAACATTTATAAACCCATATTGAATTTCGGCACACGCATCAAGCTTCCTATTTTTTAGGAGTCTCTATTCTTGTATGACAAGGAGAAATTCAGAAAACCCTAATTAGGATGTGATTGATTCGGCACACTCCTTCTTGGATAAGAAGACCGAATTCTTGTATAACAAGGAAATGAATAATTCGGCACAAATGTAATTAGGAAGTCAATGACTAATTAAGAGTGCATGACTAATTAGGTGCACATAATTAATTAGGAAGTACTTATTCTTGCAGGACAAGAAAGGCTAACACTAGTGCAGCTACTTAGGGTTTTCCATGTACCTATAAATAGGTGAGAGGCAAGGCCAAATAATTAATTGGTCATAGCTTGGCCCAATTTGTGACTGCCACTTACAAAGAGAGAAAATATTATTTGTAAGGCTAGAATAGAGATTCTTAGTGCTAGTACACTCCACCATTCCAAAAGGAGTTTGTTTTTGTGGATACCTTTAGTCACGTTTACGCAAAGGCAACGTGAAAGAAAGGGTTTCGAGTTTTATACTAAAAGCTACACCATCACTCCATTCAGTCATTCACTCTAGCATCGTGTTTTAACGTAAAATACGCTAACCCTAATCGTGTATGTCAATGTGCATGGATCCTTGGAGGAATTCTAGACCAATTTTTTTTTTGTTTTTGCTGCCATGTATGCTTATGAATGTCATAAACTTAGTCATGAATTCCAACATTAGCCACGTGAGAGCCCGATTTCTTGTAAGCTTTTCTACTCACGGTTTAGTTGTTCATCGCATGCCTTTAGTGAGAGCTTGAGTTTTAACAAACTTTTCTACTCATACAGCCTTAGCAACTTCTTATACTTTACTGCACATGTAAATGGAAAGAGCTTCATTTCTCGCAAGCTTTTCTACTCACACTGCGTCTTAGAAAATTTTAAGATGGTTATTCATGTGTTGACAGTAAGGAGCCAATTTTTAGACTCACACCACATTCTATCACTTTAGCTTGCATGAGCCTGGTTTCCCACAAGCCCTTTTCATTTTGTGTGGCTAAATACTCAACTTGCCTTAACCTGTTCTTCATTCACAAAAGTAGTTATTATGCATGAGAGATGGAAAATGAGCATGTTAGTTATCTAGAAACAACAACTTACACAAAAACAAAGTCAACAGAAAACTTAAAAAATTTAATTTTCACCACCATCAGAATTACAACTAATAGACAAAGCCCATTGTCTCAAGTGGAAGAATGCCTAGCTGGTCCTGTGCTGATCACTTCTTCGATCATCATCTCTCCTTCGTGATCTCACATCATTACCTGGCTCCCCTCTCAATGCTTCAATGTAAACAAATTAGTCTAAGTGCCACTCTCAAAGCAAGGTCTCAATTTGATTCTTTAGTTCTCGGCACTTGTCTGTGGAGTGTCCACTTACATTGTGATATTGACAATATGCTTCCATATTCTTTCCTAAAGTCTGGTCGGACTTTGGAGGAAAAAGGATGATCCTTGAGCCTCCTAACGTAGCCATGATGGTTGACCTCGACTCAATTAGTGCGGTGTACTTTTTGAAGTGTGGACCGAAATGCCACCTTGAGTCTTCCAACTTCCCCTTCTTCTTTTTCGGATCCTCATGGACATCTCTTTCTTTTTGCTTCTTCTCATTGTCATTCTTAGTTATCACGATCTTCATGACCTTGGCCTGTAGTATGTATTTGTTCTCTCGTACGAAGAGGTCTATTAGCGTCTTTGGCTTTTCTACCGACAAAGACTCTTATAGTTGCAGTGATCGTGTCCCTGCAACATTGTGGCCACCGCCACTCCAAGTTGCAAATCATGGACTTCAAGAATGGCGTTCCTGAAACTATCCACATATTGTCACAGAGTCCCCTTCTCACTCTGTCTAACACTCAATAAGTACGTGGTGTCCTTCTTCCGCTTGCTGTTAATAATGAAGGCGTTGACAAAATTCTTTCTCAATTAATCGAAGGAGGATAGCGATGCCTCCTTCAGCACTTTGAACCATGATCGAGGATGGTATTTTAGTGTTATCGATAACGCTTGGCACATGATGACGTCTTCCCATCCGTGAAGCATCATGATGGCCTCATAGTTTTGGACGTGCTCGTGCAAGTCCCTTTGCCCGAGAAGGTTAGCAATAGTGGCATCTTGAATTTTGGAAGAAGTGATTTTCCCATAAACTCATTAGCGAATGGAGCTTTGGCTCTCTGTTGCTCTTCCTCCATATGAGCCAACTTCTTTTGCTTGATGTCTTCCTCAATTATCTTCTTCATGTCCGCCACCTCTTGAACATTCATCGAGGACTAAGACTCCACTTCATCCTTTTTCAGAGGAATCCTATGTTCTATTTTTACAAGTGCTCTCCATCACTTCTGGATAATTCAACCTCCTGACAAATACTCGAGCTTCAAGCATTGGGACGTCAATGTGCTACTGTCGAGGTGGAGGATTTTGATGCTTAGGAACTTGAGGGAGTCAATGATGGCTTTCTTGTTGAATGTCATCTCTTCCTACTGTTTCTCCACTTCGAGCATAAGTGCACATGATGGGTAAAATGGCCGCTTGAAGGACAAATTGTTGGAACAAGGTTGCCATCTCGCCTAGAGCTATGTAATTCTCCTTGTTTTGCTTCCTCAATGTCTTGTAGTCGGCGAATGGAACAGTAGGGATGACGGTTCTCGATGCTCCCATTCCAACTCTTGCACTAACTCCTCTCGTCTCCTCATCATGGTGGCTAGCTTAGTGAGAAGGTGTCTACACTATGGCGAATGTTGTAGTTGTTATTAATGAACTTCTTGAATGTCGACGAGCAAGGCTTTTCATTCAATTCCCATATAAGGTGCCAATTGTTCTTGCTTCAAAACTTGAACAACAATAACAAAGAATACACGAACAATCAGAAACTTAAACAATACCTCGAACCTGCAGCATAAAGAACGATGAGGTTGGGTAGCTTCTCGAGGGAATCTCCGACGCTCAAGTCAGTAGAGAATTTGACAGAGTGATAGTTCGTGTAGTGAATAGTGTGAGCTTCGAGATGTTGCCGATCATGTCTATTTATAGGACAGTGAATTGATGAGTGTACATCAATGTCTTTGTAACGTTCTTCATTGATGGCGACTGTAACGTTTCTGTTACGGCTGGGGGTTAAATGCATTAAATGGGTTTTACCTAGAGTTGTTGCCGGTTCCGGAACCGGCGGTTCCGGTTTGTCAAATATAGGAACCGGAATCGAACCGTGGTTTTTACGGTTTGGTCCGATTTTGGTTCGGTTCGGTTCCGATTTCGGTTTTGACCGGTTTAACCGCCGGTTCGGTTTCATGTTTTCTTTTTTTTTTTCAAAATTTTGTTTTTAATCCGTTATTTTATCCCATCAATTGGTTTGTAAATTTTGTTATATTCAATAACTAACTATAATACCAATAATACATTTTATTTCAAAGATTTTTTTAATAATTTTTAAACAAATTAACTATGCTATTAGTAATTAATAATAATAATTTATAGAAAAATGAATTTTTGAGAGAGTGTAGAAGAGATTGAGAGATAAAAAATGGTGTCGGTTCCAACGGTTCAGTGAACCGCCGGTTAAACCGGCGGTTCGACGGTTTTTAAAAAGAGAAACCGGAACTTAAACCGTAAACCGCCGGTTTTGGTCGGCCGATTCTGGTTTCGGTTCGGTTCCGGTTTTGACCGGTCCTATTCCGGTTCGGTTCGTCGGTTCCGGTTTGATTTTTACAACTCTAGTTTTACCCATGTTTCATCAAATACATATATTATGGGTTTGTATTTCTCACAAAATTTCTCCATTTTTCCAATATTTTAAGGAAACAAAACATGGTTGTATTTCTTAAAACTTTGAAAATATTTTTAGGGATGTTACAGTTTGCAAGAGTAGAGAGGGAACAACAAGGAGAGATTGTTGCATTCTATTTGATTTGCGGAAATATTGTAACGCAATTGCAAGCATAGTAAGAAAAGTGCTGTTTAGAGGTTTAAACTCGTTGAAGAGGGCTACTATGTGGCTAAAATCAGATATTGAAAGCATGAAGAAAGGGACAATTGGACAGATAATTAGGAGAAGAATGAAGCTATTTAGATTAAGATGAATGTAGATGCGATTGCCTTTGACAAATATTGAGGCCTATTGTGTGGTGAATTGTGATTCATCTAATAGATTTATTAGCGCAGTTTTTTTTTAAAAGTGCCTTATTTTGTAGACTCTACAATTTTAGAGGCTATGTATAAGAGAAAATTTCATTGGATTAAGAAGAGAGGAAATCTAGAATTTTGATCTAGTTAGCTAGATTGCGTTATTGTTGCGCATGCAATTAATGACTTACCAGTTTTGAATTCTTGTTTTGGCTTGATTATTAGAGGTTGTCCATTTATGTTAGCAACTCTTGATAAATGTCCGATATATAGTTTTCAAACCAATGCATGCACTGTGTTCCACACAATTTAGGTAAGACATTTGAGTCTTTCGTACCTATAAAAATTTATTTGTTTTATTTGTATCTCCGCCATTTTGGTAGATGATTTAGTTAAATAAAATCTTCCATTATTCTGTGAAAAAATGACCAATTGGGTCCTATGGTTTGGGAATTGACCAAAAAACTGTTTTTATAAAAATTACGTTTTAATTCTTAGGGCGACCTATGTAAACATTGGATGATTTATAATTGAGTCTCTTAAAATTAGGGATGTCAATTTATAGTCTACACGATAAGTACCGACCCTATCCAGACCTAGTCAACGTGGGTATTACTCACTTTGTCTGGGTACGCGTACAAGTACGGGTAATACCCACATTTTACTGTGTGAGTATGGGTAGAGTATGGATATAAGAATATCTTACCCGTACCCGCAGTTGTACCCTTACCGGTTAGGTAATATCCGTACCCGTGCCTATTAGCCGTTATCCATACCCACATCTATATATATATATATATGCATTTGTGTGTTGCATATGTAATTTCCCTATTGTAATCTGAAATGTTTTAATACAAGTTTGTACTTTACGAGTTTTAAAGTTCAATTGTCCTCATATACCCATTTGTGCAAAAACTTGAATTTCTATGCATCTTAAATTCAAAATTAAACAGTCCCTAGTAAAAGAGTCCATAGTAATAGAGCCAAGAAGGATCAGCTTAAATTCACACATAACCCCATGAGACTTTGAGACATACACACTTTATTTTCTTGTTGTGTAATTAATCATTCATAGTAGGACCCTGCTGGGATTTGTTATAGAGTGTATTTCGAAGACCATACCATTTGAATTGAGATACCGAAATGATAAAAGGCATTGTTTGTTAACCTATTGTGTTGTCCTTTTCTTTCAGTATCCACCTTTTCTAATTATTCCTTGTTTACCAACCTTGAGCCTTAGACTTTTTTTTTTTTGTTTTAAACCCATTTTAACCAACTTTTTTTTGATTTAAACCCTTCGACATTTGAACCCTTAAGTTGAGAGATTTTCTTAGTGATACTTTGCCAAGTTAATTTGTGTGGTAGTGCTTTGATTTAGTTTGATAATAGACATGTCTTAAATATGATTTTTGTGCTTCAATTGTAAGGAAACATAGTTGCCAGTTTAATGTATTTGTTGGAAAGTGATGTTGGTTTACTTTCAAAGAAAAAAGAAAACTAAACAAAAAGAGAAAAGAAAAACAGAAAAAAAGAAGATGAAAATAAAAAGAGATATGTGATGAGAAATGATGGAGTAAAGCAACACAATTTGTAGAGATTTGTTTCGGGCAACCTTGTTTTACTAAGCATAGATATACATTTATTTTGGTTTGCATAACTTGGTCATTACATGTTGATGGCAAGTATCACTTGAGTTTATTGTATGTTCTCTCAACTTACTAAACCTTTGCTTTTAGCCCCGTTACAAGCCTTTGTAAAGTCATTTTTGATCGGTGCTTTGGTTAAATTCTCTCTGTGGTTACGATTTGACTTTGTGTCAAATGTTGGAAAGACTTACTATGAATCGATATGAGCGTAGTTTATTCAACTAAATACTTGGAGAGATAGAGTGTAACTTATGAGGTGTGAATTTGACACTTCCTTTTAGGGGCATTACTAGTGTGGATATAATCTTCTAGATTGTTAGTTGTCCTGGCAATGGTTATGTTTTCTCTTGAACTTTCGATGCATATCGATTTGGGTTTAGCACTATGTGGGGGATAGAAAGGGTGATTGAGGTTTAATGTTCTTAATTGTTTTAAGTTACTAAATGCTTGAGGACAAGCATCGTTTAAGTGTGGGGATATTTGATAGGTTGCATTTAATGTTTGTTTTGCATTATAATTATTATTATTCGTGTGTTTTTATGTTTTTATGATTCTTTAGTGTTTTAGGTGGAATATTAATGAAACATAAGGATTAGAAGCTGTTTCTGTGCAGTTCAGGCGAAAGCTGCATTTCTATGTGACCACGTTGAAGTAGCCGCGTTTACCAAGTTTGATCGTTGTGCATTGGGTCGTGTGCTGCAATTATGGGCCTCATTTTTAGAGCCTTTTGGGACGTGCTCAATGGCTGGTAGCTTGGTTTTATTGCTGAATCAAGACAATTAACATTATTATTAGTGTTTTAGCTATTTTAGGAGAGGATTTTAGGGTTTCCTATTTTAGACACATATTTATACTGTGTAACCTAACATTCGCGACTCTCTTCTCTTCCTCGTCATTCACGCAAAATTGGGGGCAACCACCACTCTCTCCATTTTGTGTTTTTTTTCTCCTAGCATGTGTAACTAAACACCTATCTAGTTGAGGTATTTTTGAAGTTTAATCCATTGACTTTGTGAGACTTTTGTTTTACCTGTTATTAAGTAATTTAAGTATTTATTTAGTTTTTGTGCTTGAGTTTCTTTATTATTTTTTCAATTGATTGATTGACAAGAGCCCGTTGGTTGATTGATTGATTGACAAGGGCCTATTGGTTAATTGATTGAAATAATATACTGTTATTTATGATTGATAGTGCGTCACATTAGTCATAATAAAAGTAATAAATAACTTGGATGAATGTTGCTAAACGTTATTCATGTTATGTGATTGAGTAATCTGGTTTAAATAAATCACAGTGTTTTCTGTTTCACTAGTTATGATAGAGGTCCATTTCATTCTTTCTATTATCATAGATTAAGCATTGTCAGTGTGTCCCAAGGGTTATCTAATGGTTAGAAAAATTGTCTGCAGAGCGTCCTGGAGCTATCAAACAGGAAATAAGGGATTGGTTAATTGAGTGTGTCACCGTTAACTATAACTCTGTTTATTCGAATGCTTAGTATTTATTTTTCGTGTCTACGATCAACTGATTGGATTGAACGGAGGAAATATCTTGGCTAGGCTTTTGATATTATTGAGTTTCTTTCACTTCCCTTACTGTGATCTTATTGTTTTCTTTACTGCAAGTTTTTATTTAATTTGGTTTTCAATCTCGGCTGATTTACAATTTCACTCTTTTTATTATATTTCATTGTTTCGGCATTTAAACAACTTTTCACCGGTCTCTGTAGATCGACCAGGCTCATCACATTACTTATTTTATTATTTTGAGAAGGTTAATATTATTTTGATTGGTTAACACTCAATCATTCATTTTTTTTTCCATATCCAATACAAATTTAAAAGAAAAATCTCGCAAATCTTGCGAGTTATAACTCATCAACTATTTATTACGACGAATGTGTAGTTTCATGGAATTTTTGAAATATTTTAATTTATTTGTAAACTTTTTCCAATGATACAGAATATTTGGGTTACCATTACAAATAGTCTATTTTCTTTTTCCTTTTTTCTTTCTAATTTTTTTTTATGTTTACAATGACCAAAATTCCTTTCTATCAAAAAAATCAAAATCCCCTTATCTAAAGAAATCAAAATAAGAAAATCACATAGAAGGAATGTTGTATTCAAATAATTTTTTTAAAAAATAAAAAATAAATATTTAAAGGAATAAAAAATCTAAGAAAATGAAATACAAACAATTATGTATTTAGAGAAAATTTTCATAATTTGAAGCCACAATATAGATAATAAAAAAATTATTATCAACTAAATATTCATATTTTTTACACTCCATTTATCCTAAATTGATAGGCCTTTAGATTGAACTATCGTAATTTTGTGTTATTTATTTTTACTCAGTTATAATTATTTATATAATTATTTACCTTACTATTTTCAAATTAATTATTATGTCGTCCTAATTTGTTATGTATGTTATCTAAAAGGACTCAATTAATCTACATAAGTTATTAGAAAAATGCCCATTGTACGAGTGTGTAGTTTATTTATTTAACATATTTTTTCTATAAATGATCTGCTATGAGTTAGTTAGCTCTTCAATTTGTAATATTTACAAAATCATATATATTTAGTACATTAATATATTTTATACTAAATTAGATAGTAAAAGAAAAAAATTGTTTTAAGAAAAAATAAAATGATATAAATAAAATAAGATTTCATGAAATAAAAATAAAGGACAAATCTTGGTGTAAAATATTTACAATTGGAATTTAATTTTACCCATAATAACAAGCAAAATATGTTATTATTCCGTTAAATATATAATGTTTAGAAGAGATAACTTATTTGAATTCTGATTTTATTTGTAAAATTGATGCATATTTAGATAGTGTTAAAAATATTTATACTCTAAAATTTTTTAGTACTATTATTTCTTTTAAGTTACCAAATTACATATTAACATTGAAAACTAAGATACTTGTAATGTTGTTCCATAATATAAATTAAACTGTTGGATTATTTAATGGTACTTGATCAGTCATCACTCACTTAGAGAAATAAGTAACATGAGCTGAAATAATTATTGTCTGCAATATTGAGCACAAGATTTTCATTCATCTGCTTCCTCTGGCTTCCTTAAATATCAAATTACCTTTGAATTTCAACGGAAACAATATCGTTGACTATTTGTTTTATCATGATAATTAATAAAAGTTAGAAACAATCACTTTCATATATCAAATTGTATATATGTCATCTTCTTTTTTATCATGGTCAAATGTATATTATTTTTTTAAGAGTAACAAAACATTAAAAATTTTTATTTGCAATAACAAAAAAAAAAGTGATCATCCTCAAAATATAACAAGTAAGTAAGTGTTTAATAATTTTTAAAAAATAATTTAATAAAAATTAAAATTTTTATTTGTGATTTTTTAATAACGTAATTTTTTATATTTAATACAAATTAAAAATAACTAGTGAAGATGCATAAAAATACAAACACCCAGCAGGTCATGCAATCAGCGTGTGTCGAAGTCGTAATTAATTCAAAAAAGAAGGGCAGATGGATATATAAAGAGAGTAGAGAAGTGGGAAATATTTCGAAATCAGCGAGTTTCCCTCCCAAACAAAACCGCCTCTTTTTCATTTCAAACTCCGCACTCTCTCTTCCCATTTAATATAACCCCCAAATAAATACCCATTTTCCCCTCTCCCTCTCATTTCCTATCTCTTCAATCTCTCTCTCTCTCTCCGGTCTCTGAAACTCTCTCTCAGGTCTCTTTCTCTCTCAAAACATTTGAATTCACAGATTCTCTTTCTTCAAGTACTAGATCTAAGACGGGTGCTTTCAGATCTGGGTTTGCTTGTTCTGATTTGTTACATGATTTTATGGTTTGTGTTGCTTATAGGGAAGAGAAACCGAGAATCGGGGCTGAAAATTAGATAATTTTTGCAGGTGAAAAGTAAGAAGAAATGGCTGGGAAAGGCGGGAAAGGGCTTTTGGCTGCCAAGACGACTGCGGCTAGCAAGGAGAAGGACAAAGATAAGGATAAGAAGCGCCCGATTTCCAGGTCCTCCCGTGCCGGAATCCAGGTAATTCGCTTTTCTCATTATTTATTTATTTATTCATTTTAAGTCTCTATTAATTTAATTACTTCATTAGTTTATTATAAAGCCACTTCGTTATAGAGTGATTGATTTTTGTGTCTTCGTTTTGGAAGTTAGAATGTGCTCTGTATGTAAATTATTTTGTTCATTGTTGTTGAAGTCGAATGTAATTAACGATTTGATTAATGTTTTCCTGGTTTGCGATCTTCTTGTGTCAGAGTAAGCAGTTTTGATTTTGAACTTGAAGAGAGATAATAAATTTGTGAATTGTTTGTCAAATGCTTTCTGTTTTGGTCTATTAGGTTGTTAATTTGGCTCTTCCAGCTTATGCTTTTGAGAATTATGTCATGCATAGAGTGGCGCATTTTGTAACCTTTTGTTAATATAGGCGTTTCCACTTGAGGCTAGGTTTGATTGTGTGCATTGCCATTCCTGAAAATTAGGTTTTGATTCCTGCGTAATTTAACCAAATATTAAGAAGATGCATTTTGATCTTGTTCTATGGGATAAATGGTATGGAAAATTTTCAATCATAGAATGTCAAGTTGGGAATTGGAAGTGATGTTTAATAATGACTTGTATAAAAAATTACCACTCCATATACTGTGCAATTCAGAACTTATAATTCGGTCTAAGATGATTATGCCATGACTTTGCTTGATTATCTTTGAAGGGTTTGACTGATGATTGAATTTTTTGTTACTAACAATTTATTTACATTCTATTCAAAACTAGTTTCCGGTGGGTCGCATTCATCGTCATCTGAAGCAGAGGATTTCTGCAAATGGGAGAGTTGGAGCCACTGCTGCTGTCTACTTAGCTTCAATCCTCGAATACCTGACTGCAGAAGTTCTGGAGCTGGCTGGAAATGCAAGCAAGGATTTGAAGGTGAAGAGAATCACTCCAAGGCATCTTCAACTAGCAATTAGAGGAGATGAGGAACTTGATACCCTTATCAAGGGTACAATTGCTGGTGGCGGTGTCATACCACACATCCACAAATCTCTTATCAACAAAACCACTAAGGACTGAAGACTGATCAGGGTTTTCAAGTTGTGGTCTTGACTGAATAGTACTAATGATGTTTAATGTTATAACTATGGATTTTAGCTAGAGTAGGTCAATGTGTTATTGTTAATGTTGGTGTTTTAGGGGCATTTTAGTAATTACATATGGTTTGACTTCCTAGATTTGTCCTGTAGAAGAACAATTTGTGGTATCATCTTTTGTTTAGTAGGATTTCGTATTTGATGTTCTCTCACAGTTTCTTAATTATGTAGATTCTCAATTTCTCGTAGCGTCTTTGGTGTGTAAGCCGGAACGTATTCGCTTTACAGTTTGATCGCAATCTTATATCGTTAATTTTGGAACTTGCGGAAAATATTTTCGTCGGATAAATAAGCTGGCAAATTGGAATGAAAAATTAAAATTTTCTAGTAGATTATATATCTCAAGAATCTTTAAGATTGAAATGTCTAATACATGTGAACCCCTTGAACTTCATTGTGTAATTTCCCTCTTAAACTTTGTGTACATTTACGGATCCTTTTCAACTTGCCAACATAACGTCATATAACCTTCTAAACTTTTCAAACAATGTCGAATAATCCCAAATGTGATGATGTGGCTTAATTTATCTTAGTCGAAACGACACTGCCGTTTGGTAAGTTTAGGGGGTTATGTGATGTTTTGACAAGTTTAAGGGTTCATAAATGCGCGAAAAGTTAGGGGAGAAATTGCACAATGAGCTCAACTTTAAGGGATACATGTGTATTAAGCCACTATGAAATGATATGTAAGGGCATTTTCAACAGTATAAATAAGATAGAGAGTAAAAATAAATATTTTTTTTTGTTTGTGTGTTAGTTTTTTTTGAAATTTGTATATTGAATAGAGAAAATATTAGAAAGTGAATATTTTATTGATAAAGTAGATGAATAATATTAAAAATGAATAGTAGCTAACTAAATTTGTTGAGTAATTATAGATTTGTTAAAATTGTGAGTTAGATTGTTGTAAAATATACAAAAAGTGAGTTAGATTATAGTAAAAATAGATTTAAGTTTAAAATTTAAAATAAATAATATTATATTTTAAAGAAGATGATGTGGAGTCTGTTAGAGATGTCCTAACTATTTCATATTATTAACTGAATGAAAACTTACAAGTTTTTTACTAAATATACAGGTGAAGCAATGAAGCAAAGAGGATAAAATGAAGGGAAAAGAAAACACTTGCGGATGTAATTGCTTAACAACCTTCGTAAGTGCTGACTATAACAATAATAACTTGCTGACTGGTCATTTAAAGAACAAATAATTATCATGATATCCCCCAAGTTGGCGCACCCTAATTTTGCATGCCTAGTTTGAGGATTAATGAACTAAAAGAAGCTGGTTAAGCCAAGCAAAGCAATCAAGGTAAAAACGAACAGGCAACAAAGCTTGAGCAACCCAAATTGCAATTTCTCTCGACAACAAAGCAATTGATCAGATGTGTTTGTTGTCTGTAGTGTTGATAGCATATAATTATCACAAAACAGTAAAGTAGGTCTTGAAGGAGAAACACTGATCTGGATTGAGATAAAAGTAAGCCATTGCAGCTTACAAGTAGTGGTGGCCAATGCTCTATATTCACCTTCA
>CAODLS010155067.1:0-15874 GCA_948243855.1 Flueggea neowawraea | reverse complement strand
TATATATACAATAATAATAATTATGTTTATAGAGAATAAAATTTATTAAAAAAAATTGTTTAATATTTTACGTTGAGAATTATAATTTTGTAATAATTTTGTAATTTAGTTATTTTATATTTGATTTACCTTTATTTAGAATATTATTGTGTTGGTAGATATTATAAACCTATATTTATTGTTTTAGAGTTATTTTAGTATTAATTGTGTGTTATAAATAGGTTAAATGTGTTAAACATATTAAACGTGTTAAATAGGTTAAATGTGTTAAACTGGTTAAACGTATTAAACGAATCTTATCGTGTTAAATGAGTTAACATGTGACCTGTTAACGATAAACGGGTCGTGTAGTGTAATTCATTTAATAAACGGGTCATATTCAAGTTGGGGTTAATCAGGTTCGAGTTGTAAACGAATCGACCTGTTTAACTCGTTTAAAATTCAGATCATAAACGAGTCGACCTGTTTAGATATGACCCGACCTGACCCGAACGACCACCTCTACCGCCATCCCTAGTGACTAGAGCAGAGGTTTCTTAGTCACAACATAAATTTATTACAAATAATTTGTAAAGGTCATTAGTAAGATTAAATTCTCACTAAAAAGAAAATAGTAAGATTAAAAAGTTTTGAAAAAAAATAGTAATATTTAAAAGAATTCAGTTTGTACAAGTCAAGTCAACTACCAACTACTTCATAACTTTTTTTCCCCACATGTTTGGACAAGCCCTTTCTTTTTCATTTGTAACACGCAAGTTTTGAAACAAATAAAAAGAAAGATAAAAATAGAAAATCATAACATTTATAAAAATGAGAATGTGGATAAAATGTCTTTGGAATAATATATTTTTATTTATTTTTAATAATTTCAAATATATTGACTTTTTAAAATAATGTGTAATTATCTCAACAAAAAATTAAAATTTTATCTATTTTAGAAAATCTTTATCTTATTTTTAAATTTATCCTTATTTTTTAGTTTCAATTTTTTATTTATTTTACAGATTTTATTTTATCTTATTTTAAATAAAAATTACTTTATATTAAAAAAAATTGTCTCCACATATAATTATTTAAAATCAACTAAATCATAATCTAAACAATCTTTTTTACATTTTACTTAAAAACAAACAATCTGGTGGTTTTTTTATTCACCATCATCTTCTTTAAGAATAAATTAATTTTTAAATTTAGATGCTACCAAGATTTTATTTAATTTGGAACTTTAAAATATAATATTGCTTTGAAGAAAAACCAAACATGGGCCAGTGATAGGTAATAAGTAAAGGAGGAAAATATCGAAACATAAAGGAAAGATTTTTTTATATTTTTTAATATTTCATAGAAATTTTAATGATAGTATTTCATTGTAATGTATATTTTTGGTTATTTATGGAGATTAATCTCTATTTTCTGTATCATAAATGCTTCGAAAATTATTAGCTATCAATTTCATTTTTCTAAGTTATATTTTTTTCTATTTTAAAATCAATTCAGCATATCTACAGAGTTATGTTTGAATTTTTTTATTTTAATTTTTAGATTCATTATTTTGATCTTTTTTCTTCAAATATAAAAATAATAAAATAAATAATATAACTCACAACATTTGATTTACTTGGTGATATATGTTTACTGAAAATATTATTTACAAAGTACACTTGAAACAAAAGTATAATATGTTTTATTTAAAATAAAATTAAAATTATAAAAAGTATTTATATATTAATATATATTATTTATAAATCTCATTATATATAGTTATAGAAGATCTGCAAAAATTTCTCATAAAAGATTTGAAAGAAGCAGACCCAATATTTTATTAAATTAATTTTTTAATGTAATTCTCTATTTATATATTTTTTATAATTGTAAAATATATTTTATATTGTCGTGTTTATGTATATTTAAAAAATAATTTGACTATATATTTGACATAATTATAAAAATATTTAGGGGAATTACATTAGCATTTTTTAGGTTTACCTTATTCTCACATTGGGTCCTAAGTTTTGAAAAAACACCTATTATGTCTCTGTTCTTATACGCCGTCAATTAGAACTAACAAAAATCAATAAAAAACATATTTATCCTTCACGCGTCATACGCTTTTTTTCCTCTTGTCTCTTTCTTTTAGACTCTTTAACCCATCTCCCTGTCTCTCACTCCCTTTCTCTCTTACCTCACTCTCTCTTTAGAGCATGTCCAACCATGCTCTTTATTTGGACTCTTTAGACAAATTAAGTCAGTCAATGAAATTTTTTAACTCCAACCCTCTCCTCATTTGCCTCCTCCAAATTTTTTTATGAGGATCCACATTCTCACTCCTCTAGCAAGATGAGTGATTTTGGCTCCTAAAATTACTTTCTAAATATTTTAATATTTATTAATTAGTATTTTATTATTTTATAGGGTCAAATAATGTATTATAAGATAAATTAATATACATAATAATATTATTTATTAAGATAAGGAGTGAATAAGGAATATGAGTGGAGCA
Source organism: Flueggea neowawraea (assembly GCA_948243855.1). Classification (NCBI taxonomy): domain Eukaryota; kingdom Viridiplantae; phylum Streptophyta; class Magnoliopsida; order Malpighiales; family Phyllanthaceae; genus Flueggea; species Flueggea neowawraea. The sequence goes on along the minus strand of CAODLS010155067.1, from coordinate 13,374 downwards.
TATACAATTTTCAAGAATGATCAAAATTAAGAAGTGAATTATTTATAATATAATAGGGAGAAACTTGGACATGCTCTTACGCCTTCACTCGTCACCTCATTCTCTCTCTCGGTCTCTCTCTCCCTCCCTCTCTCTCGATCTTTCTCTACAACGAATCCCTCCTCACCACACATTTGATTTGAGGGATGCATCTTCTTCTTTTTCTTTTTTTAGCAGGTTTTGACAACGATCCTTCAGCAGATCTTCTTCTTAGATCTACACCAAATCAAAAATCACAGTCACCACCGCCCCCTCGTGATGCATCTTCTTCTTCTTAGACGCGAAAAGCATCTCAATTTATTCTGGGTTTTCTTCTTCTTCTCAATTTTCCTTGTCTCTCGATTCAAATGTATGCTCTCTCTCTTCACTAAAATCTCCCTAGATTTGAGCCATATAGAAATAGAAGGTACAAAGCTAGCTTCTGAAGGAGCAACTGTGGAGCTTGCGATGGGTTTTCATGATTTGGTTATATTTAGGCAGCATTGTTCTTTTTATTTTTGGTTGATTTAGAGATGGGATTCCACGATTTGGTGCTTGATTTTAAGATGTTAGCGGTGAGTTTGTGGTGCTTGATTTTACGAAGATGTTAGCGTTGAGTTTGTGGGTTTAGCTTAAAATTTGGGTTTGATGGAGTGGCGGTGGCGGTGATGCTGGAGTGTGAATTGGTGATGGGGTGACTACGATTCTACAGGTGTTTGTGGGTTTCAGTTAATTGGTTTTTGTGGAGGATATTGGAGAAACACACACACAAAGAGAGAGAGAGAGAGAGAGAGAAGAAATGGATTTGGCTAGATGAACACCCACGAGTTAAGCAAGAATTGGTTTTGGATGGGTTGGGTTTGGATGAAGCTTCAGAGGGTTACTGCAGAGATTGAGATTTCTATTAATTTTCATCAGTGTTATGTTTGATCCTATTTTATTTGTGATTACAGTTTGATTGTGATTTGTTATTTGTTAAGTTAAATTTGAAGTAAATGTGTGATTTTGAAAATTAGGTTATGGATTTAATGAGTTCTAAGGTTTGTTCAAAAAAGAAAGAAGATGGTGGTGGAGATGGAGCATATTGTAAAAGAAGATTGATAATAAATTAATAATAAATTGATTTTTTTCCTTCAAAAATTAATAATGAATTTAATAAAAGGCAAAAAATTCTTTACAGTAATGCTAAAATGTATCCCACTTGTAGCATTATCAAAGTCAGACCTATTCCTTTATTTCTAACTAGCAGATTTTAAGGGCACAATCATGTTAAATAAATTTAAAGAATTAAAATATTATTTTATTTTTATTTATGTATTAATATTTTTTAAAATTTATGTATTAGAAAAAAATATTAAAAAATAAATATTTTATTAATATAATAGATGAATAATATTTAAAAATAAATAATAATAAATTAATTTTATTGAAATATTGTAGTTTTAAAAAAATAATTTATTAATTTATTAATAAAATATTAAAAAAATAATATAAATTGTAATGAAAATAAAATTTTAAATTTTAATATAAATAATAAAATAAAATATTATATTTTAAAAAAAAAGTTAAAAAAAATAATTGCACTTATTCCCAAAACAAAGACTCAATAGACGTCCTTTCAAAACTTGGTAATACAATAAAAGAATAAAATAAATTTCAAAAACGCTATTATAATTTTTTTATTTATAAAAATATCTATCATATTAAATGTATTATAATTATATCATATTATTTATATATTATATATTATTATACATTACATAAATATTGTAAAAATTAAATTCGTATCATACTATAATAATACATTTATAAAGCGTGTGATATTATCAAAAATTGACAGTCTTATATCACATGCAATGTATGTTCACAAAAAATTAATAAAAAATTTAAAAAAAATGCGAATTAAAAAGGGAAAAAATAGTGTTACATTGATACTTTTTTGTACCAAAAACCTGAAAGTGCACACTTGGTACACTCAACAGCTGTAGCATATGAACAAGTAGCCAAGAAGACATCGTTATAATACAGCATATATTAAGAATTTGAACAGCCAAGCATTTGAAAGACATGGTGCAACTTTCAGTTTATAATTTGGAGCATTGTGTCTAGCTCTTCGAGGCATTTGCCTGCTGTGGCGGCGCTTTAACGATACTTAGTTGACCACCTTCCTTGTTAGCAAGTGTGGCTGCCTTCACCTCATTACAATGGTTTATGAACTTGCTCAGTTCCTGCACTCATCAGATCAAAATGATAGGTCATCAGTTAATTATATGTTATGGACGGAATTCAAGTGATTTCAGAAATTGAGGGCAGCAACATCACGATTGCTAAATCTATAAAAAAACATCTGCACAAGTAATTGTAATGGCACATTTTCAAAGATGGATCAGTATATTGGCTTGGATTCTCAAATGAGAAAAATCGCACAGTATAATCATCGTCGATCATCTGGGGAAATAATCATCCTTTCCATCTCCAACATAACAAGTTCATAGAACACATAAAGCCAAAGACATCGAAGCAAATATATGAATAAATTTCTCCACATTTGTAAATGGTAACCAGACAAACAGATCCACAAAAAAGGGAAAGTATCATTTACAATCCTAAAAAGGAGGTGACAGGAAAAAATAATAAAATGGATAAACGATGGATCAGACTACTGGCTTGGATTCTCAAATTAGAAAAAAATCGCACAGTATAATCAGCGTCGATCATCTGGGGAAATAATCATCCTTTCCATCTCCACCATAACAAGTTTATACTAGAACTCAGAGACACTAAAGCATATAAAGAACAAATTTCTCCAGATTTGTAATTGAAATCAAACAAATTGACAGACTCACAAAGCGTGAAAGTATTATTTTACAGTTCTCTATAGAAATGACTAAGGCAAATCATAAAATGGATAAAAGATGGATCAGAATACTGGCTTGGATTCTCAAATGAGAAACATATCGCACAGTATAATCAGTGTCGATCATCTGGGGAAATAGTCATCCTTTCCATCTGTCATAACAAGGTTATAATATACTTGAATGATGACCCCAAAGAAAAGCAAACACAAGTATAAATTTGTCCACATTTGTGAATTAAAACAAAACCAGCAATCAGCAGATCCACAATAAAAGTATCAGGCAATAAGGGGGGAAAAATCATAAAATGGGTAGAAGATGGATCAGAATACTGGCTTGGATTCTCGTATGAGAAAAATCGCACAGTTTCATCAGCGTCGATCATCTGGGGAAATAATCTTCCTTTCCATCTCGACCATAGCATGTTCAAATATATAATGCAGATAAATTAAAAAACGTTAAAACAGAAATAAGATTAAAATTTCTTCACATTTGTGAATCATAACCAAACAAGCAATCAGATTCAAATAGTAGACATCATTAAAAGTGAAGAAGAAGAAAAATGATACTCCCTCCATCCCAATTTGATAAGCATACTTTCTATTTTGAATGTCCCAAAACATAGGCACATTTTCTTTTTTTTTCTTGCATTTATTATTAGCAAAGTCACAAATTTGTCCTTATTTAATCTCTCTTAACTAATTCATTAATTATCAAAACACTTTGTCAAAGGGCATAAATAGAAAATCGTATAGAATTAAATGATTTCAACTATTAAAACTACGCTTTCTTAATTCTAGTGAAAGTTAATTAGTGCCTATTAAATTGGGACGGAGGGAGTAAAATGCATAAAAGATGGATCAGAATACTGGCTTGGATTCTCAAATGAGAAAAATCGCACAGTATAATCATTGTCGATCATCTGGGGAAATAATCCTCCTTTCCATCTCAACTATAACAAATTCATACTATAATTGCACCAAAAACATTAAAGAAAACATAAGAATAAATTTCTCCACATCCGTGAACCATAGCTGGCCAGAAAAGCAACCAGCAGATTTGCAATATGTGGAACACTTATAGCATCAGCTCATACACAACATTCACTGAAAGATGAATGCTGGTAATCAGTATTTGACGCATAACTCTTACCCAGCATATCACCATACTAATCAAAGAACCAAATGAATGGTCAGTTTGATTAAACATACGGTGTTTATTCCATTACACTTCACATAAAATTTTCAATATATCCAAGAAATTTTCCAAATTTTCAAAATAAATCCATATATCCGCATTCCAAACAATAAATCACTCTAATAAATGATGCAAAACAGAAAAAGATGCAAACCTTATCTGGGTTATTGGCACCAAGTTTCATGATAATAAAACGATTTCGTGGGATTCAAATCACAGAACACACAGTAAAACTTGCTAAGGCTGTTCTCAAGTAAATCAAAGCTTAGACATTGGAATAAAAAAGGTTAAATATTTATCTACAAATCAATAAATTGCTTACTCTATCAACAGCCATATCTTTAGTAGTCTTTGAGGGCTTCACAAATCTCTTCCCTGAAAGAACAAACCACAAAAAAATATATATATTTTTAATGATTAAATTCAATAACTTTTTCAACAAAACGTAAAAGGAAAAAGATAACCAATTAAGACCTTTGCGACTGTGAGGGATTTTGCCATGGCGATTGGGTGGGATTGTTTTATTCTTCTTTTGGCCTTTAAAAAGGTTGGCTTTCTGTGCCATCTCTCTTAGTGATTGTGAAGGATTTTTCAGGTCTATTCAAGTTCTGTAAGCTTTTCAAGATGGGTTTAAATATCCAAGCCCGCTGATACAGTGTTGTTCTGGACGTCGCTTAGTTACTCCTCACAACCTAATAAACATTAAAACAGCCGAAGATTATACAATCATTAACCATTCGAAAGCTAAAAATGTAGCAAAAACAATCCAGTATAACCGAGCCCGAACACATCTAGTAGTTACTGTAATCGAATGATCTCCAAAATAAGAAGCAAAAAAAAAAGAAGTAACAATACAATAATTTAAAGTTCGAATGCAATTCCATTACTCAATCAGAAAAACCAAAATAAGGATTCAAAATTTATACCTTGAAGACAGAGAGAACGGTGGAGGCGAAAACTGAATGAGATCTCAGGACAAGTGAGAACGCGGAAAGGAAGAAGGATGAGGCGACTAGGGGATGATGGAGAAGAGAGGAGGAGAGGTTAGGGTTTACGTATGGACAGAAAGAAGGAATGGAAGGCGGCTTGATAGGGTTAGGGATGAATGTTAAGACTAGTATATATAGAGGTTCAGCTCTCCTTTGCTGGTTCTGGTTCAATTAGGGTTTTTGCTTTTTCGAACGTTGCTCAGCCTCAATTAGGGTATATTAATTAATAATTAATAGGTAAAAAAATTAATTTATTTTTAAAAAGACGTGAAATATTATATATATATATATACATACATTATTACAATTAATAATTTATTATTTTTTTATTGTATTTACAATTTACAAATTTGTAATATTTAAGGTTATGTTTTATGTAGTTTAGAAATTTGAAAATTGAAAACATTTAAAAAATATGTTTTTTAATCAATTTTTTAAAAAAATATTTTTTTAAAATTTTTTATTTCTGTTTTGTAGTTTTTTTAAAAATAATAGAAAAATTTCTCAATTAAATAGTTCCTAAACTTTTTAGAGAGAACGAGACTTTTTAATTGTATATAGGGGGCAATAAATTAATATATGTAAAATATGCTTTAGGGATTACATCAAATATTATATTTGTACGGAATGCAAAAATTCATTTTATAATGCCAACTATGTATTAAGCCAATATTTGTACCAATTAGTTGTAGGTGTTAATCATATAGGGATTCGTAAATTATTAATAGATTATATTGTTATCCACGTACTATTTTTTATTTTTAAATTATCATTTTAAATCATTTTTAGTCCTTAACTTATCATTTTAAATCATTTGTAGTCCTTAAATTATCATTTTGCTGTATGAATTATTTTCTTGTGAATCCGAAGTCTTAAACTCCAAAGTATGTAAAAACTTTAAAATTCGGTTAGAGAGTTTTGCCGCCAATAAAGATCCGATCCAGCTCGATTGGTTACAAGCTTCAACAGCATGACTTGTAATGCAAGTGGTTCACCAAGTTTAAAGTTTTAGTTCGTTTTTTGGATCCAATTTAATTATGTAGCAGTTGATATGAAAGTATTCACTTTCTGTTTTAATTCTCTCTCTCTCTTTCGTAATAAGGTTTTCACTTTATAATCTCTTTTTTTTTTTTCTTTTGAATATCAGGTGGCAATTTCAGGTAAAGGCAAAGGAAGATGTATTTTACAGAAGTAACTTAATCCAACAGCTAAAACAGCTGACAATCCATCAACAGTTGGTGGGTTGATGACACTAAATGAGACGAGAAGAAGTCTCTACTTCGGCATTTTGATAATTTGATTTGCTGCATATTCATACTTGTCATCTATAATCAAGGAAAAGAGTGGTATTGCAAGTATATTTTTAATCAAAGATTTTTGAGGATAAGGAGCTTTCTATATATGGTTTTATTGTTGAATCTTGATAACTGCAGGTTTTTTATTTACTTCCAAGTAAATAACAGCACAATCTCATGAGTATTGATAATTCTATAGCTAAGCACAACAAAAAGTTTGATTCTCGGTAGGAGCAAAAATGACTTATCAGAACAAAAAAAAAATTACTTGAAAAACCAATAAATTATACATGTAAGAGTTTGATTCCCGGTTTATAAAACTGATGAAGAGTTTGTTTTCTTCCACGTTAATGCAGAGTTCATATAACGTACAAAGGGGAAACAGAGACAAGTTTTAAGTAAACATGAAACAGAAATTCAATGGAATTCTCCCTGTCTGTACAACCTTTGCTGTCACAATTGCACACACAAAAAGAATGAAGCAAAAGAAAATCAAATGTTTCCTTTATTGTGTATAATTCGAACAAATAATCATGGATTGGAAATTACAGTTAGGTGGTAATGCAAAATCAACAAAGTTCATCTACCTCACACTTCACTCTCGTATCTTCTGGATTCCTACCCAGCGTGCATAATCGACCCACCTGTTTACAATCAAACAATGTTTCAGCATCTGCAGCAATGCAGAAGACGAATTGGAACTATTTTAAAATAACTTACATTAATGACCCCAAGAAAGTGTTTCCAGTTCGAACAGCAAAGAAGATCGCACTCAGGATAACTTTGTGATGATGTAGCCAAGGCTCCAGAATTCTTTGTTCAATAATTCCTGCTAGTATTTGGTACCTGTTAAACAAGGACAGTCAATTAGGCAATGTATATTTCGCCTCTGTTCAACCATGTGCCTTCATATAATTCCACCATGTAAAAGCAATCCAATGTAAGTTTTTTTCTGGCCATTACAAAACAATGACTTCTAAACAAGCATTTTGTGTTTCCTGAATGTTTCTAAATAAAGGAAATCCAATCAAGTGAATCATGAAATTAAAGATGACATTCAGAATATGTGAGTATCTGTGAATATGTGAGTATCCCTAAATATGTGACAAAAAGTGCAAACCTAGTTTTTACCTTAGCACATGATATTGAAATTTGAAGCAACTGAATTAATGTTACAAAAGTAAAGGACAGAAAGAATGATGGAAATTTATAAATAATCAAAACCACATATGGTGGGCTCCACTCCTGTGGACAGCACGACGTATTACATTCTAATACTGATATAAAAATGCCAAAATTTTAACATACCAGAGATGCACTTGTCCCAACTGCAAATAGCTTGGATCCATTGCGCTGCACAACAGATTATAATGAGATAGAACCTTAGAACTTTCACTAAATTAGTGCTTGACTTTGTTCAGTTGTCTGTCACATACCACTATTGCTCCTATTCTCTGTAAAAGTGAATAAGATGTTCCAGCCAAAGCTACCTGCAAGGAGGATTTCAGAGTTTCAAATGATACAAATATACGTTCCTATGCTCATGCATGCACAAGTCCATGTCTGTCATGTACATAAATGTAGATTCTACAATTAAGAAAAACCAAAAACCTGGAATGCATTATCTGGACAGCTGTAAAAGAACTTAGCAATAGGACCAGCGCTGAGTGCAAGAATGGACGGAGAGGCACGGTAGGTGCAGGAAGCCATACAAGCATGAAATCTGCTATTATAGCCATTACCTATGGAAATCAAATAAGGGGGAAAAAATGAGGAACCATTTCTACTGCCTAACATTGAAAACTCAATTTGAATACCATCCACTGTGCATGACTTCACCAGCAAGTTTAACCTCTTGAAAGAAGCTCCATTGAACTCAGGTTTGTTACCTCTTCTTTTTCTTAGGTCTTTCTTGGTTTATCCATTCAGATGGGTTTGCACTGGTATATTTATTATTTAATAAAACACGTTTTAGTAATAAACAGTTTGAAACAAGTAATAAAATATCTTCTCAAGGGCCGTACCACATCAGCAAAAACAAAATCCAGCTACTTAGTGAATGTTTCTCTACGCCTTTCCAGTTCTGCAGCAGTCTGAAAAATAGCAAATTTCAGAAATATAGTCCTTGAGTTGCACATCCCTTACTCTTTATTGAATATTACAAAAGAATAAATGGATTCTGTCTGTAAGAATGATATTTCTTTATCCGTAAGTGCCAAAGTTGATTTCTAAATACACATGCTCAATAGAAGTCCATAATAGGCTGGCGGAAAAGTTCCAGCATTAATTAGTCAATGGGAAAAGAGAAAAAGACCACCAAAAATATTCAGGCACTCAAATCACAAGAGACTACCATGAAAAATATTAAAAATAGAAAACCTTGCAACAACAGGCCTCCTATAAAATGGCCATTTTTCCGGATAGATAGGTATTGTTCCTAGACACAAACGGCACATAACAATCAACCAACAAGATTCTAACTAAGGCAGGTTAATTAACTCCTACCATCTTATCACATTCTGAATCATATTAGGAACAGTCTAGGCATCATACCATGCACTTAATCATATCTGTCTTTTCTGATTCCCAAAAAAATCTTGCAGACGTGAAGCACAGAACCTGATAGCATGATCATAAAGGTCTGCACGTCTAGCAGACAAAGACCACACAACATTCCAGTGCCATAAAAAGAAGCTGGCTATATATTATTTTTACAAATTACACCTAGATAAACTGATAGCAGAGATCATTAACAGAGATTCATGCTGGTTGAGTTGCCTAAAGCAACGATCTCATCAAACTTGTCAGAATTGGTCTACTTATATCCTGTATTAGATACATTACAGCACATGATATCTTAATTCAAACTCTTAAAACTAACAAAAATACTATCCAAGTCCAACATTGATGAACAGCATCAAACTAATACAAATGTCAACATACATCAATATATAAAACAGAGGTAACTGGAATTAGCCTGCCATGAATCAACAGTAATGGATCAAAATGAGGTCAAATTACAAACCTTGGTGAAGATCCCGACGCCACATTCCATGGCAACCTTAGCCAAGAACAAGTCATTGGCAAGCAACCGCTCCTTGAACCCTCCAAATTGAAGCAACCACCGGAAAACTGCATTCTTCTCCAGCTCAAAGTACCTAGAAACTATCGATCCCGGTACCCCCCCCCCCCGCCTCAATCGCTGCAACTAAGTCCTTCGGCAAGCTCTCCAACGACCTCCCCGCCTACCACCACTACAATTTCATTCAATTTTTGTTACCATTCACTAATAAATGCAAATCAAAATTACTTTCGTTTTCTTTCCAATTAAATGTTCGAATTTTCTTTAATACAACAAACATAATTTAATTTTTTTTGGAGAAAATTAAAATATTGAACTCTAACTAACAATAGTCAATAATAAACTCTCTTAATTACCTCCGCCAATGCGAGGATGGCTTCGGTCCGATTACGGGATCCAGCATCATCACCGTCTCCTCCACCACCTCCACCTCCCCGGCCAGAGCCACCGCCATTACCGGAGGAGAAAACTAAGGTTGTGTGGAACCGTTTGCGGGAGGTTTTAGTCCAAGTGAGAGAAGAAGTGGAGTGAGAGAAGAGTGGTTTAGAGGTGGTGACGTGGCGAGTGATAGTGAATGACTTGGAGTGGTGGTGTTGGTGGTGGAAAGAGAAGGCGCGCGTGGAGAGGTTGGAGAAGGTGGCGACTGCTATTTTAGTTAAGTTGCAGAGATGTGTGTGCGCGAGATAGATAGAGAGAGAGAGAGAGAGAGAGAAATGGTTTGGTGGAGGAGAAAGAAGATGGCGCGACGACTTTAGAAGAAAAATTAAAATTGAGTAATCATATTCGCATATTTTGACACGCGCTCACGCTCTTGATCTGTTTTCTTTTTTAGAAGGCTCAAATTCACTCTGAAAATTCACACAGCAACAACAATGGCAACAACTTCGACTTCACCCTCATCTCTCATGCTGACATACGCCGCATCCACTGCTAACCCACAAGACCTTACCTCCTCTCTCCTCTCTTTGAAGCCCAAATATTTTTCTCTTATCAACAACCCTTTATTGGTTCTTGGAGACTGAGGCAAGCCTTAACTTTTACTCTCAAAGAGAGCCAAAGCTTGGAACTTGCAGTCTGGTCGTGGCTGCTTCTGCTTTGGCTGCTGAGGCTGAGGTTGCTGTGGATGTTGAAGGTGGTGAGGGTGGTGGTGATGGGGCTACTGCTACTTCTGTTGCTCCTCCTAAGCCCAAGAAAGGCAAGGCTGCATTGCCTTTGAAGAGAGACATAGTATGTTTTTCGTTTTTAAAATAATTGATTTTTTTTTCTTGTGAGTTTTGAGGTTTTATTGGGATTTGCTACGTGGGCTTTGTTTTATTTAAGTTTTGATCATGTTATTTATAGTTGTCTTGGAATTATGAATTTTTGGATACAGACATGTTGTGTGTTCTTTAAAATACCATATCTAATTGTGATCATAGCTTTCAGGTAATGTAATTCTTGGAGATACATACACACACACACACACAGCGCTAGAGTAGAATTGGTGTTTTCATTTGTTTTTCAACCTTGATTTGGTCTCTGTTTTTCAGTTTCTCGAAGATAGTCTGAACAAAAGTTTCAAAATTTTAGTTAATATATTCTAAAATTGTGATTTCAAGTTTGTCAATTTAAGATTGTTTTGTAAGGTAGTGTAGTTTTAGTCTTTCTTTGTTTTACAATTGGGAATTAAAGGACGACATTTTTCACTTGGTGTGTCACTTCGAGCAAATTTTTTGCTATGAACTTTATACCTATCTTCTTAATGTTATCCTTTTCACTTTCTAAGATTATTATACAGTTTCAATAATTCAGCTTCATGCCTTTTTATTGGTAATGCCAGACAAGGTCGAAGAGATTCTTGGAAATTCAAAAACTAAGGGAAAACAAGAAAGAGTATGATGTAAAGACTGCAATATCTTTGCTAAAGCAAATGTCAAATTTAAAGTTCATCGAAACAGCTGAAGCTCATTTCCGTCTTAACATTGACCCCAAATATAATGATCAACAGCTAAGGGCAACGGTGAGTTTATACTCGGATGGATAGTATAAACATTGTCTTGGCAGGACCCTTGTTGTGTGGACTTAGTTTCCTTGCTCATTCTGCCTGTATTTGCTTAGGTAAACTTGCCAAAGGGAACTGGACAAACTGTTAAAGTTGCAGTGCTTACACAAGGTAGTTTCTCTAATTTATTGTCAGAATTGCATGATTTCTGAATTTGTAGTTAGTTTGTGTTCTCAGTTATATTCAATATCGTATCTTTTCACTTGGTGGAGGAGTGTCTTCTAGGAGAGAAGCTATGTAAATGGAAAAGCATCAATTACTGGTGGAGGTTGATGTTGGTTGTCAATATTTTGGATGTCAAACATTGCCTGGGGAACCTTGCGGGAGATTTGTGATTGCTCTGCTTAATGTCTCAACTGATATCAATTTTATTGTTGTGAAAAGCTCTATCAATGGAGCATCAAAAAGGCATGGGAATTTTCCTCATTACTCATCATCAATGGGTCAAGAGAATGTGCTAAATTGCTTAGTGGAAAGTAATTTAGGTGTGGATCTGTTAGTTAACATTAAAATGAACAAATCTCAAAGAATTTGGATAATTCTGTTTGTACTTAAACACTTCAGATGTAAACAGCTGTGGACAAGTTTTGGTGGGAGAAGATATGATTTCCTTTAGTGCAAAGTTTTGATTGTGAACCTGCCCTGGATTAGTGTGTTGCTATGGACAAACTGAAAGGTTCTGAACAACAAGATGCGTTGGAGCACTAGGTAACTGCATGGCATGTGTTTTGGCTGGCTTTAGCATGGGGAAAGATGGATCTTCTGTGATTATGGGGCCAAAACTTTCATACTGATGCTTGTTTTCAGTTTTCAAGTTTCGTGGTGCAAACAAGGTGGCTAGCACAGGGGTCCGTACATTGATTAGGAAGGCAGCATTTTTTTTTTGTCCTTTTCAATGTTCTGGGGGATGCTTTGTGTGGATAGGATCAGATTGGACATTTATTCTGCCGAAGAATGCACCAACCAATCTTGATTTTGGTCCGGTTGCTGAGTGCATTTTTTTTGAGAGATGGTATTTGAAGGTTCTTTGGTGCGTTCTCTTCTAAAATATCAGAATGTAGGTTAAATATTTGGATAGCTCCTACATGAATTTGTAGCATTAAGTTAGAAAATTAGATGAAATTTATGTTCACAGTATGAGTGGAGAATCACTAATATGTTTCCTCTCGTGGAAATCTGAGTCTGTGACCGATAAATGCCTAGATCTCCAGTACTTTTGCTTAAGAACTGTCAGATGTCTCCTTGCTTAATCTTGACTTTATTGGAGCAGGGATCAAGCATGAATTAAATCACATCCTGCATGTCCCCTGAGCTTACATTTGTTCTCGTGGGAAAAAGAAATTGTTTATCCTCCCTGTCTGTGCAGTGATCCTTAGACTATTATATCTTTATCTGAATGTTCTTCCAGATTCCTGTAATGCCTTTTCATGTGTTCATTCAGTCATCCCAGACTATTGTCAATTTGTTAATAATGAAGAATTAAAGCCATCTTCAGTTCTTTAATCACGATTCTGTGCACATTTCATCTGTGGTCTCTTTGGTTGTAATAAAACAAGCTGAATATTACAGGTGAGAAGTTTGATGAGGCAAAAAATGCTGGAGCAGATTTGGTTGGTGGAGAGGATTTGATAGAACAAATAAAAAGAGGATTCATGGATTTTGACAAATTAATTGCATCCCCTGATATGATGCCTAAGGTTCTCATTGTCTAACTTCCTGTACCTTAATATATTTGCCGCAAAACCTGATTAAAATGTTGCACTGCCTGTAAATTGAAAGTTTGCTTGATTTGTAAGGGTTTCTGATTTCACTTAATTGAGTTGGGCAATAGTTTGATTCAAAGACTTTATTATATTTGCTTTTTATATGTAATAATTTGTGAATTCTACTTATGACT
>CAODLS010154968.1:0-14206 GCA_948243855.1 Flueggea neowawraea | reverse complement strand
TTTTCCCTTATGCCATCATTTACAAAATATTCTTGTATATATATACCCATATATACTGTAGGTTTTTCATATCAAAACGTTGGTTAATAATAATCACATATCCAGATTATTAATTAACTCAATAATTATTAGTCAATTTATGTCATAGCCAAACATATCAAAAATAGCATACTTAATTTTTAAGGACACAGCATATGTGTCTGAAGCTGCTATTTCACTCACCTGGTATCCAAAGCTGAGGATCCAGTCAAATATCGCTTGCGGGTGGCTGCTCCTGCTGGCAGGCACACTGAGCTGTACATATACAGACATAGCAAATATCAATATGTGGTATTGTGGCAGTACCGATGCATGTATGTGTATGCCAATGCTGACTAACTCTCGATGGCATCGATATCTTATGCCAAAATACCCAACTCCCATTTCGATCTATACCTGATCGATCAAACACTCATATTGGCTGCAATCAGCTTCTCAAGCAAGGATCTAACCTCAGATCTCATAAACAACATCAAAATCATCAAGAATCCAAATCCCCAATTTCGGACTTCTTGACCCACTCAACACAAATTGTCAAATCTTGACACTGAACGTCAGATCTATGTACTTCAAACACCTATCTATCATAATACATCAGATACAACTCTGGATCTGATGAAAATCTACCAAAATCTAGAACTCTAGCTCGGATCAAACCCATTTCGTTCAAACATGAAATCCTTGGAAAATGAAGCTAGAATCCTGTGGTTACAACCTTAACTAAGCTTAATCCACCCATATTGAACTTCTTTTACAACAAAAAAGGAAGATCTAAACAAAACCCCAAAATCCGTTCAAAACCTAGATGAACAAAGATGAGGTAAGATGACAAAAAGAAGAGATCAAAGAATGATTCTTACCTTCAAAATCGCAATGAAAGTGCTGAGGAATGATTGCAAGTGCAGAGGAGTAGTTGAGAGAGTGATTTCGGTGATTAAGATGAGTTATGACAGAAGAACAGTATGTGGTGTATTTATAGAACCTCAGAACTGAAACGTGACATTTCATTTAATGACCGCAGAAAATGCCCATCTACGTGCGTTGAACCTTATTCTACACACGTTGATCGCGTACTACGTGCATAGACAAATCTCCTGTGTACGTAGACGGCAGATCTGACAACCTTTCCCTCACGGATCAACGATCAACGTGCACACCACCTAGTGTTATGCACGTAGATCACCATGCTCACCACAGTTCCAAATCCAAATCACGTCCAACGTGCGCGGACGTCTCCAACGCATATAGACGTGCCCAAACACACTCACGGTCTAGATCAGACATTCATCTATGCACATAGACGACACCCTGACCTCAATCTATGCGCGTAGAACGTCTCTAATGCGCACAGATGACCTGCTATGTGCTTTGCATACACAAACCACCTCCAACATTCTCGATCGAAGTTTAGCACCTCAAAGCCCCGAATTTCTCTGAAGTCTTGATGGAATATCATCAAATTCTGGTCAGAACGAACGGGATATTACACACTCACTCTCGTCTCTCTCCTTGTGTCACTCTCAAACCCTTAATCTCACTCACTGTCATCTCTTGTCGCTGCCTCATTCTCAAACCCTCAATCTCACTTGCTCTTGTCTCTCGCCACTGACTCTCTCAATATCACACACTCTCGCCACCTGTTACCTCTCTCAATCTCACCCTCGTCTTTTTCTCGCGTCGAGACTCCTACTGCCAAAGCTCTCTCTCACTGTCGTCGAGAAGCAGTGGTTATATACCAAAGTTCTCTGTCACCATCATCGCTTTCTCTCCATCCTAAATGGGTTGATTTTTCTTGGTGGGTTTCATTGATGGTTTTGTTTTTCAAGAGATTTTGAAGTGATATTGTAGATTTGGTTTAGATTGTTGTCGTTAATGAGTGACGTTTGCTCGGTTTTATGTTGAATTTCTGCAATGAATTGATTCTGAAATTGCATCTAGGTAGTCCTAAATTCATTTTTGTTTTTGTTTTTATTTTTCTTAATTGACTGTTAAAAGTAATTTAATAGATCTAATACTGATGTGAATTAGTTGTGTTCTGAAGATAATTGTGCTTTTGTTCCTCTGTTGTTGTTAAGAGTAATGAAACAGATCTATTAATTATGTTTTTGAGCTAATTCTGCTACTGTTAAGAGTACTTAAACAATCTAAACAAGCAGATTTGTTTTTGCTTTTGTTCAATTTGTTACCTGGTAATGTTGATTCAACTAATTCTGCTTATTGAGTTTTCGAAGGAGCCGAGTCAAGCTTGTTAATCGACTTCGAGTTGTCAAACAAACGAGCTTTAAACGAGCTAGGCTCGCGAACGTCAAAAACCAGTTTTAATTGAGTCGAACTCGCGAACACTAAACGATCAGCACGAACTCGAGTTCAAACATGAAATTGTGCACTTATATATATTAAAGCCCATTCATGTTATGTATTTTTTTTTTTTTTGTCATACTTCTACTTTGATTGAGCAATCTTCAAAATATAAATTCATTAATGTTTCAATATTCCCTCCAAAATTTTCCTCCATAAGTATTTATATTATAGCCTTTTTAATTTTAAAAACCCTCTTAGATAAAATTGATCTAATCAACAATAATGTCTTATAGTATAATACGATATAATTAGTCTTGTAAAATATGAAATAAACTAACCTTGAGGAGTCGTGAGTTCGATCTTCAATGGAGGAAAAATATGAAATTATTATTTAATTTAAGATGGAGGAAAAACAAAAAAGGACAGAGAAAATACATCCATCTAGAAATCACTTTTGTTTTCCCGCTATTAAATTTACGAAGTTACACAACTCAAATATACAGGCATTTTGTTTAATGGCATAAATGATAAACTGACTGTTTAAGTCCCTCGTAACACAAATCAACTTAAATTTCAACTAATCAACATTGGTAATTGCATTTTTATTCAAAACAATTCTAAAATACCTCGAAAGACTCTTCATATTCAGAAGAACTTTAATTGCAGAACAGATATAATAAGGGCAATTTTGAGTATAAATAGGACAACAGAACCCAACTTTTCTTTTCACAGAAGTTCACTACTTCCAACCCACAAAAGCAGTTGGTAGCAACTAGCAAGTTTAGCACTAGCAATGGCTTTTCCATTCACATTAGCAGATGAATGTTGTTGCAGCGGTTACTCCGATAGCCGGACTAGTTGCACCGCAGTGTGCCATGGCAGCAGGAACAGCCGTCGCCATTTACCAAGTTTGTACCGATGTTTCGAAAGTTATAGCCAAGGCCAAATAGCAGAAGTAGCACAGCTCTAAGTGATCTGTGGATTCCGGAGTCTTCATATGGCACTTAGTTTTCACAGTTTGGTGGTTCTTTTATGATGAACGAGTTAATAAACGTTCGGTTGCTATGTTTATCTTGGACCGATTACTGATTTTTAAGTGTTCTTCATAAACTTAACTGAATAAGAGTCAATAAACTCAAACAACAGTTTTCGATTTACATAAAAACGCAATGAGATAATATACACATCACAAAGTACAAATCAACCAAAATAAACATTGTATGATGAACAGCTTTATTTTTGTATCACTGCAATATATGTATAAATGATTGTTGGAGCAGTTCTCTATTCTTTCATGCGAATGATACATCGAAGGCTTTCGCCTTTCAGAATGTACTCAAAGGCCTTGTTGATCTCAGAGAATGGCACTGAATGAGTCACAAACTTTTCTAGCTCAAGTTCATGCAACATATATTAAAAATCATTGAGCTTGCTACTTCTGTAAATACCAAGCCCTCATTTGCCGAAGAAAATTCTTGAGAATATAAAAGACGGCAATTTGGTAGCTTACCTTGTTCATGTATTTCTCAACAACTGCGGGAAGGTCAGAGCGTGGCTTGTAGTTGCCGAAGAAGGTTCCCTTGAGAGTTCGTTCATTCAATAAATTCATGGGGTGAGTCTTGAAGACAGCATCTTTATGGGGCACTCCTACCATCACTGCAACACCCCAACCCTGTGACAAAAAGTTCATTCATTTAGAATCGTTTTAATGATGCCTAAAAATTGAAAGTAAAATTCGGAAACTGGGTTGCAGGAGCATACATCATGAACACATTCAAATGCAGAGATCATGGCATCAATGTTTCCTGTACATTCAATGCTTCTGTCTACTCCGCCATCTGTCATTTCAGCAATTACCTGATATTCAAAGTTGCATTTTGATGTTAAGCACGTCTAAGAAACAAAAGTGCAAGGGAATGAATGCAACGCAGTTTCTGACACATACCTCTTGGACTGGTTTCTTGTGGTCCTTGGGATAGACAAACTCGGTCACGCCAAACTTCTTTGCTGTTTAGCAAGCATTTAGAGACTTATCAGAAGATGGAAAACATAGAACAAACATATCGCCCATTGAATTTTTGTCTTAGTGAGGAAAGAAATGCAACATTGTCACAAAAACATTCTCAATGTTACTGTCAACTAAAGTTACTCCCAGCTTGTTTTTTTATGCAGAAACGGTAATCAATCTGTTGTGTCAAAGATTACTTGCAATTGTGCAATGCATATATCCTTGTATGAAAAATTAGGTGACTTACCTTCTTCAAATCAACTAGAATTGAGATCAACGCCGATTATCCTTGATGCCCCAGCAATCCTACCCCCTTCAGCAGCCTAATCACATTTTAAATCATAAACAGAAAATCTTTGACAATAAATAATAGATCAATTTGCAATGCAGATTGAGACAATTACTGCGAGGCCTACAGCTCCCAATCCGAACACTGCAACAGATGAGCCCTTTGGAGGCTTTGCCACATTAAGAGTAGCACCAAGACCTAATTCAAAACAATCCCAGAAGTTACTGCAAAATGCTAACGAACACGAAAGCACAAAAAAGAATGTTTAAAAGCTGTAGTCCTGTACCTGTGGAGATACCGCAAGTGAGAACACAAACTTTGTCAAGAGGAGCCAAGGGATTGATCTTGGCAAGGCAACCAACGTGAACCACCGTATACTCGCTGAAGGTTGAAGTACCCACAAAGTGATAAATTGGTTTGCCATTGATTGAGAATCTTGATTTTCCATCATTAAGCATCACACCCCTGTCAGTATTGATCCTGAGGAGGTTGCACATGTTGCTCTCCTCGGATTTGCAGTGAGCACATTCCTTGCACTCCCCTGTGAATACAGGGAGAACATGATCGCCCTGTTTTAGATCTGTCACGCCCTCACCTACACTCTCCACAATCCTAACTACACAAAATTCAGAAGATTATTAATCAGATTTAAGAATTCAAATAAACGTCTTTTAAGCTAAGAAACAGTAAAGACATGAAATAATGTCAGTTACCCACCAGCTTCATGATCATAAATTCTGGGAAATAAAGGGTTTTGACCCTGAAACAGTATAGAAATTTGGATTTAGTTTGTCGCCTTTGCAATTTGAAAGAAATAATTATGTTGAAATAAAATGTTTATCTCAATGAGATTACCTTAGCCTCCCGGAAGTAGACATCAGTGCGGCAGAGAGCAGTGAAGAGGATCTTCACACGAACTTCATTAGCTTGTGGTGGCGCAACCTCCACTTCTTCAATCACTAGAGGTTTTCCTGCTTCCCATGCCACAGCAGCTGCATCAAACCAAATGCATTACTGTCTGATCATATCAGAGATAACAAAACTACTACCAAAATTGCCATACCTTGTTCTCTAAAGATCATATACACAAGTCAAAAGCTAAAAAAGAAAAAAAGGAATTCCAGAGGTGTGGGGGTGTTTGTGTGTGTATAATGTGTGAATAATCCTGAAACTGATCAAAAGATTATTCAAGAATGTGTAGTTCGTGCTTAAGTTCAAGAAGCATTATTGAAATAAAGAAACAAGAAAAAAATGTAAAAGAATGAAATCTTGGAAGTTACCTTTGCAACGTATCACTTGTCCAGCAGTACTGCATGCCATCTTGCTTTCCTTTGTTGAAATACCAGAAAAATGAAATACCAAAAACACAGAATCACAAAACTCAATGTTTGACGATTCAACAGTGTCTTAAACAGCTTTTAGTAACTTGGTTTTTCAAGTGTTCTTGAATTGATGGTTAATGGCTCCATCTGTGAAGGTATATATAGTACTTATTGATAAAACTGCAGAATGGTTTCTCAAAACCAAGGTGGCCATAATCATGGTTTTGCTACAACTTGTCACATATGAAGCTGGAAATTGGACTTCCAGTTCAATACTTTTTTTGATAAAATAATGAAAAGATACTAACAAGCAAAGCAATGCAAACAAAAACCATTCCAGATTCTGGTTCATAGTTTTATACAAGTTATTCCTGGTTTCACCCCTTGTAATGGATTGTGTTATTTTTTATTCTTTTCATATTGTTCTTAGAATATGGGTACTATTTAATCATAAAAAAAAAGTCAAGATGATGTCCCCTATGGTAGCTACTTGGGTTACTGTTAAAAACAGAGTCAAATGTAATGATTTAATTTTATTCATTGATTAGAAATAAATTATTATACGCTTGCACACACTAAAAGAATTTCAACTCAAATAAAAGTCAAGAATTCAGCATCACCCTCTAAACGCTAACAATCGCTCTTCTCCCGATTCACGTGTCAATCCGTCGTCATTCTCCAAGACACACTCCTTAGAAGGACTTATGTGTACTATTTAATCAAAAAAAGAAAAAATCAAGATAATGTCCCCTGTGATGAAGAGGACTCAGAGGAGACTAGTTTTATATTTCTGTACATATTTTTTTTCTAAGAAAAGGAGAGTCAGGAACTACCGGTAGTAGTTTTACCTCTGCTAGGCATGACCATGCAGACGAATATTCTCCACCGCAGAATGTTGGTTTTGATCAGTGGTTACCGAGGGAGACCTCACCACGACACCCGCTAAAAGCCAACGTTGGGTTAGAAGTCTCGAAGATATCCAGAGACTTACCACGAAAACCAGGGAGACATTTGGTCTCGAACCCAAGTCTCACGTGCTCTGAGACAGAGCTCCTCCGCTGGACCACCCCTAGGACTGTCCATGTTTAGTATTGAAAAAACTGGACCAACTTAGTAATTAACACATACAAGTGTATCATGTCAATGACTTTGGAGATTCATTTTGCGCAAATGGATCGACTTTGGAATCTACCCTTACTTGTTAGCCGTGACGGAACTGGGGTGCTTGGTTTTTATAATTATAATGCTGTCAACCGCATATTTTGTAACTAAATTATAATTATTATTTTATATTTTAAATTTTAAAATTTTTATAGTTACTATATTTCAATTTTTACACACTAATATTGGACCGTCATTTATATTTTACGATTTATTTACAAAATATCAATCAGACATGTTAACTTATTAAAAAATATCACTTTATTGGAACGATATTTCTCGTTGTCTGTGATAAGTCAGATCTTCTGATCATATTGTTCTAGGTCCGTCACTACTTATTAGGAAAATATAGATAACATATGGAAGTAGATTTCATAATAAAACTTTACATTTCATATTATAAGCATCTTGTAGGTTAAGACTTTTTTTTTTCCTTCTGTCCAAGTGGGTGTCTTGATGAAGGATAAGGAAGACCAAATATTACTTATCAGCAACAAGCATATGTGAGATGGACGAAAACCAATCAGATTGAACAGAGACTTGATAAGTGAAAATTGTTAAATCCATCATTGAACAACTTGGGGAGAACCAGATAAACATCCAATAGGTTTCCAGACACATTGGTTCACGAATGTGCTAGGTTTCCAGACACATTGTTTTAATTAGTCCTCTTTTTTTGCTTTTCTCAGTTCAATCAGAATCTTATAAATTGCTAATAAAGTAAAGGTGCATGATTCTATGCATGCATCAAATCTACTGCAAGCGATTCGAACCGGCCGTGCAAACGGCTAATTCAAAATATGAGGTTTTTTCAATTAATTAAAACAAAACTATTTGCACATTGGTAAATTTGAAGAGTGTAATTAACATTTTAAATATATTAATTAAACATAATATTACTATACCTTTAAAAGTGTAAACTATAATAACAGAGAGCGGTGAAAAAAGGGATAATTAAGGACGGACAAGATCAAGCTGAAAAGCTTCGCCGGCCTGAAGAATAAACAGAATATAATCGTCTAATCCATCGATAGAAATACATTTTAGTATTTGCCTGGTGACTTCACCAATATACCGACACAAAGACCCCAAAACAAGAGTCAAAAACTGGAGAGCTAATAAATAGTAAATTTATCAATCATTTGAAGCAAAAGAAAAAAATTATTGCCCATAACTTAGGGCGGATAGAAAAAACAATGTCAAGTGTCTAACGACAGTGTGTCACTGACACTTGACATTATGACTTTAGAAGATGAATCCAACCTATACCTGGTCACCTTCTGGCTTCAAGGTGACTTTATTAGCATTCATTATTCGCAACATTAAGGGCTAATCGGCATTGTCCTCATAATTTAGAGTCTTGCATTACGGAGCTGTTGCTTCAACATGGGGCGTAAGTATTCATGGAACCCCTCGGGAACCACCGAATCATTCAAAGGATCCTTCCATGCTTCTTCGTAGAGCTTTGGATAAACGTTTCCATCATAGCGACCGAGGATTGATCCAAGGAAGTGATCAGTGTAGTTAAATGCATCCACTAACATGATTGCATTGGGACGGAGCTAGCACACAAAAATACTCTTCATCAGAATATACAATGGGATGAACATCCGTTGGCATTACACATGAAACCTGAAACTGACCTGAGTATATAATGATCTCAGCTGATCATTTGCAAGTGAAGCTTGCTTGGGCGTTATGCAGGCAGTGGCAAGGAAATCACCTTGATATTTGTGAAGAAGATGCAAAGCATAAATATTGCAGAGAATCGTCAACTGTTCGTGCACACCTTTTCCTGGTATATCTTGTTGCAATTTCTCAATGAACCTGGAAAAAGGAATTACAACAAGCAATAAATATCTAGAGCAGAGAATTATTTCCATCAACCCTTTCACTTTGGCGAATCATCAAAATCTCTAATAGAAACTGGCCATTATATTGAGTTTTTTCTCTTTCTGGTGCAACAGCCACGGGGTTCAAAGAATATTTCAGTCACAACACAACGCCCTAGAGTTACTACTTGTTTGAAGACTCGTAGAGTGTCCTCTCACATAGCATCAGAAATGTATAATGAAAACCAAGGTTCCTTGTGAAGTCATAACCCTGGTGTCCAAAAGACCAGATGATAACTAATTGCTGAGTAGATTATCAAGAAAAGGCATTGGAGAAGATGTCTACATTCATGAATACAACGGAAAGTTTCTATCACCTATATAACACAGTGATATACTTACTTGGAAACAACAATCAATTGGCAATGGGCAATTGCAGCCTCGGCTAGATCAGCTGAAAGTTCTGCAAAACCTGAATTGGCAAGAATGCGCTAAAGACCATTAATCATCGGTTTAATTTCCATATGGAAAAGCATAGAATTTTGATTTCAATGTATTAACGCTGATATCTTTCAGCTAATTCAATTGAGGTCAATATCACCAACTGTTGCATCAAAATATTATCATTCTTTGCTCAAGTGCTCCACTCATTTGTCTAAATTGTTGCGTGAGAACTGGAGAAAGATTGTAAAAAAGTTGTTACTATATCGAGCTGGGAAGACATACCCTCCTCCTGGTTCGCGTAGGTGCCAAGTTTCTTAGCACGTTCAACACACATCCTAAAAGATCTTGCTTCAAATGCAGCCAGTATTAGACTTGGCTTTAACCATTCATCGGCTGCATTACAGAACAAACATCATTGAATTAGTCTCCACATGCTAACCACCTTATGAGAAAGTGTTGTGCAAATGATTTCTCATCATATTTCTATTTATTGAACTCGGAAACTTATAATTTTAGATTGACAGTCATAAATGTCACAACTAAGGGCAGGGATCTCAACAACCAAATAAGAAATGCAAAGGAATATATGTAATGAATTATATTCCATGATGCTTAACCTATACGGTCTTACATACTACAATTTCACATCTAGTTAGCTTTCGACAGAAAGGTAAGGCCAAAGCTTCAAGCAGCCTTAAAAAAAGAAAAGACTAGTAAAGCAAATTACCCCTTTGAACACCACAACGATACTGCAAAAGTTCCTCAGCACGTCCCATATAAGCTGTTGTTCCAACAGGCTTCTTTCCAGAACCCAGCTGAGCAACAGTCTTCATGAGAAACCTCGCAACCTACAAAAACATTTTAGCTAAGATATCTGCGGCAGTTAACATTAAAACAAAAAAAACTCCGAAGAGACTCAGATATATTGTAAAATCAACAGATTAAGCATAAACAGAAACATCCCACTTTGTCCTATATTTCAAGCGTATCCTTTACCCCTGGCCTGGTCGTACCACATACCATAAATGCCAAAATAGTTTGTTGGATTATGACATTATGGTAAAATAATTAAATTTAAATCCAATTGCATGTGCCTGTTTTAAAAAGTTTTTTTTTTAAAAAACAATCCTATGCAAGCATTCAAATTCAGAAAAGTGTCAACTCAGTTCCACTTCTTTTATCTAAATTACTAAATGAAAAGCTAATTACAGAATATTGCTCGAGATGCCACAGTAGATGGATTTCCAAATGCGACCACAGTAGATAGTCAACATTACTTATCATAGGCAAGAGCTAGAGATGCCATCAATAAGAAAATTTTGCAGCAACAAGAACAGGATAATCACAACATGATGCTGGCTTTACTGATGGATTATGCTGGAAGCCCTATCAGAATGGCAAATCTTGATCCAACACAGAATCATTGGGACAGCTTTCGGATTTTACTTGATGGAATGCTAATACAAATCGATAACATGCCAAGCAAATCAGAAGCACTGAATACAGAATCATAACATCTTCTGTGTTCCATATACCTGTAAAAGAAGCACAATATTGTCCCCCTCATATGTACAGGCTGGGACGTACACTGCAAATAACTCGGGAAGCCCACTAGCACAGAGATAACCATGGCCACCACATAGTTTACGACATTCTTCAATTGCATCCTGAAGAAAAATAAAATAAATTCAGCTGAAATAAGGAAAAATTGGGAGAAGAGTTTCATCCACTAAACTGTTAAGCAAAAGGTAAGGACATAGTACTTGTATCAAACTAAGCTGGAAAGAGAGATGAAGCAAATAATTGTCTAGTGGGGAAAAGCATGTGTCAAATTAAAACTTGATCAGAGAGAGAGAGAGAGAGAGAGAGCGCAAAATAGAAAAGAAAGATTAATTCTAAGATAAATGTCAGCTAGAAAGCAGTAGCAGTGGTAGTCAAAGACTTCAAACCAGCAGTGCATGCATGAGCCTCAGGCAAGGTCGAGAAATCATCAGCTTGCAATCTCTGGGTAACATCCGTATACAACCACTTCAACCATTCACCGACAAATCTGAATGCATATGCTGAAGCCAGCAAAGGGAAGAGCCTACTTTGCTGAGTTTTATAATCAATCACCTGTAACAGAATAAATTGCAGAAACATCGGATGAATTTACCCAGATAAATGAAAGTATTAATGTCCAATCAATTACGATGACAAAGTTTGCAACTCTATTCCCATGATAATATTATAAAATTGCTTCAGAAACAGCTTCTCAAAGAGCACTGATATAAAAACAGTTAACATGCATAAACAAATAATGACTAATATGTAAACCCACGAAAAGCCAAATAACATATGGATTCTAACTAAATTTTATGTCAATAGCAGTGATCGCAGAACAGTATCATCTAGAAATTTGTAATTACTGGAATTCAGAATCATGTTATTACCTCCCAACAATAGTTTTAAAACCAAAAATCTACGATATGGTAACCACCCATTACTAGAAAAAATATCAGACAGCTTGTTCTCAAAAGTTTCATGGGAAGATTTAAAAATGTGTTTTTCTTTTCTTTTTTTTGTTGTTGTTGTGTGTGTGTGTGTGTGTGTGTGAGAGAGAGAGAGAGAGAGAGAGAGATCAAAATGTATCTGGGTCTCAGGACCATCATTATGTGAACCAAATTGTCTGCGAACAGCACTATACCTTGTAGCAATGCAAACTGCTCGTGATAAAGCACTTGAAGCATCAGATACAATAGTTTGTCGAAAGTACACCATGGTGCCATATATCAACTGCCTTGGAACATCTGATTGCACACATTTCCCTTCTCTTGTAACTTGCATAACCCTGTGACATTGAAAACAAACTTCAGTAAGTAACTATGATCAGGATGTTCATTTCAACTGCACTAAATCCTTTCTAGGAAAAGCTTTCAACAAATTGACGTTCAAACTTCTAAATTCAAATATCTTACGAGTGCAAATTCTCAAAATTGGGCCAACAAAAGATAATAAACAATTGGACATAAAATCCTTGAAATTTATCACCGTAGAGGTGTCAAGAAAAAAAGATATTCATAAAGAACTAACCGCATCAACATTTGGTTCCTCGGGATGCGCACACGATCAAATCTTAAAACACCATTGTCCACAGTGTTAGAAGCCCCATTTCCAAATTTCATTCCGATGTCACTAATAGTTATACCATGAAGAGGCTTGTGATCATCCAAGCTTCGAAGTTGAACAATAAAACCTGAAATTCGAAATTATTTAGCAAAAACTAGACAGTTTTTAGCATGTGAAATCTAGGAAAGACAAACTACTTGCTCACCATGTACTCCATGTTCAGCACCATCAGTTATAAGACGCGCATAAAATACAGCATGTGTGGAAATTTTACCCAATCCACCAGGCCACCACTGCAAAGAGACTGCAGCGAACAATATTAACAGATAATGCAACCAAAATAGCGGTATGACAATTTGAATACCTCAACTTTACATAAAAATGAGAGGCATCAGAAATTTATCGCGAATAATTACAAGAAATATTGTCTACAATTTACTCACTTTGGATGAAGTTAGTGTAGGACTATGAATTATAAACTCTTCGGTCTGAGGATCAAAAGTTACAGTTGTTTCCAGCCCTTGAACATTGGAGCCATGACCAAGTTCGGTTTGCGCATAGCACCCAATTATCTGCATCTTATATGCCAAAGGCAACCACTTTTGTTGTTGCTCATCAGTGCCTTGGCCTTTAATAGCTGGCACAAACATGCCCTAATTAAGTAACCATAACATAGAGAAAAAAATAAAAGGAAGATAGCATTAGCAACAGAGGAAATATCTTTAAGTACATTTAGTGATGTGATCAATAATCAAAATTTACTAACATCAAAATGTCTGAACAATTATTTATATCAGAAAACAAAGAATAGAGAGCAATACCCAATGAAGATCCGTAAAAGCAGGTTCATCTACATAAAACCTTAATTTATTTGCCTCTTCTTCTGTAATCACAAAACTTGCAAAGTTAAGAGGAGGAAGGGGGGAAGAAAGAAAGAATTACACAGTGCCTAACAGGAAATGTGAAACACGTTTGGAAATACAAAAAATAATGGACACAATGGAAGTGTAAGTGTAGGGAGTGATATTGACGGCCTACAGAAAGTTTGTATGCTCACAATTTATCACTCTAATGTCAATAATATTCATTTATTTCTTATTGTTCTTTTTCCCAATTTGGCTTCGACTGAATATGGAATTTACAAGTTCTCAACCTGTAGAAAACTCTAATAACACTAACCCAAGAGCTGACCCACTTTAGCTGTTTTGGCAGTTGGCCGTGTGATATAACTAAAAACTGGTTGTATTTTTTTTTACCACAAAATTGGTTGTATTTGTTTTCCGTAAATTAAGTAATAAATAACATAAGGAAATCACATATTGGTTAATTGAATAATTTCTATGGTCAAAAAGTGGATTACAATATGTCTTTGCTAGATTATAATATGATAAAAACTCAGACTATACAATATGCTAGTTCACTATTCCTAAAACAAACAGGCTTTAGTTGAAAATCTGAAATGTTAAAATGAGCAGAAGCTACTTAACAAGTTCAGCAAAGAAATTCAGAAATGAAAAAAAAAAAATAAGGGTCTCTTCATTTTAGAAAAGTTTTTTTTATTTTTTCTTTTAAATTAGAAAACATAAATAAAAAAAATAAAATTAATTTCTCAAATATTTACATAGAGTTAAAAAACATTTTAGCATATTTTTAAATTTTTCGCTTCTTAGGAAATTATAAAACAAAGGTGGATTCATATAAT
>CAODLS010154919.1:0-15570 GCA_948243855.1 Flueggea neowawraea | reverse complement strand
ATCTTGTGAGAATGCCAAAGAGATATGAGAAATATTAGAGGTGACTCATATAGGAACCACTCAAGTCAAGGAAACAAAGATCAATATGATGTTGCATGATTATGAGTTGTTCTCAATGAAATAAGAGGAAAGCATCACTAGTATGCTTGATAGATTGTCCGAAATCACAAATGGGTTTGCTTCTCTTAGAAGACCAATTTCGGGTAGTGACAAAGTAAAGAAGATTCTAAGATCATTACCAAAGGAATGAGATGCAACGGTTACGACAATTATGAAGTCGAAAGACTTAAATAAAATGGAGTTTAATGCGTTGATTGGTTCTCTCATAAATTATGAGATTTTGTTAAAGAGTAGAAACTCCAAACCTAAACCGAAAGAGAAGAACTTAGCTTTCAAAGCTAAGGAAGTTACAAGTGATGAAGAGAAGGAAGAAGAAGATGAGGAGGATGAAGAGGTAGCTCTTTATGCCAAAAACATAAGGAGATACAAAAACTTATTACTAAGAAGGAAGAGGGATCTCAAAAAGGGAACAAAAGATGATTACAAGAAGAACTCATTCTACAACAAGAGATGATTACATGAATCGAAATGTACACTATGTGTACATTTACCATCTCGGTTTTAATAATTAACCATACTATATTTAATTTTATAGATAATAAATAATGACTGTTTGGATTCACTTTTAAAGTCCACATGACTTAGAAAAATCCATGTTGGTCATCTCAATTATCAAGGTAAACTCAATAATTAGACAATATATTCAACATATAAAATATTGCCTAAAATTAAGCCAAATTAACACAATAATAAGCCAAAATAATAAATGAAATCATCATTTATTAAACCAACATGTAATCCAAACAATCTATCTCAATGTTAATATACATAAAGTAACATTGAACAACATTAACACACATATAATGCTAATATCCCTAAAGAATAATACTACACAAATATAGTATTAAATATATGTCTGCCAATTGGATACAAGATGAATCTTTTCTAAAGCGTTAAAATAGAATTAATAAGTGGTCATGCCAACTTATCAAAAATTCTATAAATCATACGACCTTAAAATGGATCTCCCACTTCTCATGATCTCTTTTAGCGATCATTGCTTAATCTTAGACATACCAATCTTAAAACGTTTTTACTTTCTATAATCTCTAAGTATCTTTCTTAACACTTAGGGTATCACATTTTCATAAAAAATTCTAGAATGAACCAATAGTTCAACCAACACCGGTGATGAATATCATAATATTTTACGAAGTAATCAAATCTTCATCACCGTTGTGCTCTAACACACAATCAAATCTTCCCATTATAACCACCATCGTCCCAAAATACTAACTTCGGGAGTTATGCAAATTCTCTCATAATTCACACTTAAGTCGATGCAATATGGTTTTACCCCATCCGTTTATTTGTAATAAATTACAAATATAACAGATATATACGTACTTCCGTATTACCCAAATAATTGATTTCTAATATCAATTATCTAAATAAGAACCATATATGCACGTTTTATAAATCAATTATTTTAAAAACAATTTTTCAAAATAATTATTGGAAAAAAATATATATATATATATATATTCACAATTTTTAAAACACATAAAATTTTGAAAAAATAGTTCTGGAAGTCTAAAAATTGTGAAAAATATACCAAAAATTTCAGAAAATTCAAAATTTTATCTCTGCAAAAATGGTGCCTGGTACAAGTGGCATGTTCCTGAATGCGCCACGTGTCAACATCCACACGAGGAAACGCTCATGCGCGTGCAACCCACTTGTGACGCTGCAACATGCCATGTGTCGCCTTCGCGTGGAGCCAGATGTCACACAAATGGGAAGACACGTGTCAATTTCTTATTAGTCCAAGTTGACTGACATGTCCGCCATGTGTCTGGATGATGTGTACGCCAAATGACCCTTTATGCCATGTGTCACAATATCATTGGATATGGGTTATGACGTGTTGGACAAATCATCATGCCACGTGTCGATGATGTGGATACCTGAATGACATTATCTGCCACGTGTAATGCAGTGATTTGGTACCGACACTCAGTTCATATGGCCTCATCGTTGACGGATGCCATGTTTTTATTAATCAACGTTTTGGTCAACTTTGACCAATTCCTCTCTCTGCCAAGTGTCACAATATGAGTTGCACGTGTGGACAAATCAAAATTCGCCATGTCGCCGTTCTTATCAGATGAATAAATTCATCTGTGTATTCTCACTCAGTATTTTTCGATCGGATTTTCGTCGATTTGACGACCTTTCCGATGGAATTTCGCAACAAAATTTTGGCAGGTAACGTTTGCAAGGTTGCTGATCTCAAATATTTTGTCAGAATTTTAAAACTCCAACTTTCAGAATTTGACTCCGGACAGACTCGAATCAAAAACAACGTTCGAGATGGAAAGTTGAATATAAAAAAATTACAGTAGGCATCCTAGGCAGAGACCAACAATAATTTTGAAACATATTTTGAAAAAATCATGTAAGCTCTGATACCAATGAAGAAATTGTATACTGATTAACTAATAAACAATATAATAAATAGGTTCGACTTACTAACATCGATTCGAGCCTCGGCTGTTTCGCTCTCTCTCTCCTTTTCTTTGGAGTGTGTTTTTTTATGTGTGTGAGAATGGAAGGAGCAAAGCTCCTTTTATAGGCCCTCAAATGGGCTTGTGGGCCTAACGGGACTTACGAACCAATTTTTATTCTCAACTCAATTGGACTTACCAATTAGTCTCGGTTTGTCGTTTCGATTCACACATTGACTAACCAACTTTGGTTCTCCTCAATTGGACTTTTCAATTGGTATCGGTCCACAATCTTGGTTCACACCTCGACCAACCGAATTTAGTTTACCCGTTATGGGTGTACCGCTTTTTCCGACAGACCTTCACGAAGTCAAGTAAAACACACACATTAATAATTTGAGGAAAATTATGAATAAATTATCTCAAATAATGTTTGTTATTGTTATTAAAAAAGTTTAATTTCTGTCATTATCATTTTATTTCTTTGTTATCCACAATCATTTATTTTGAGCGTTGGGACAAACGACCACTCAAACACAATCATTAAATAGTATGCAGACTACAGATCGTTTGTTCAAGGATTCTTTTCAATAAATCGCTAGAGTTGACTCCTATCATGTGTAAGATAAATTTGAGGAGTTAAAATATTATTTTATTTTTATTTGTGTGTTAATATTTCTTAAAATTTGTGTATTGAAGAGAAAAAATATTAAAAAGTGAATATTTTATTGATATAGTAGATGAATAGTATTTATGAGTGAATATTAATAGGTTAATTTTATTGAGGTATTATAACTTTGAAAAAGAGTTAACTAATTTATTAATAAAATATTAAAAAAATAATGTAAATTGTAGTGAAAGTAGAGTTGAATTTAAAATTTTAGAATAAATAGTAAAATAAAATATTATATTTTGATGAAAGAGTTAGGAAATATGATTGTACTTGCTCTTAAGTTAAGAGACCATTGTTGTTCAAGAATTCTTGAAATATTAAATTTCCAGTAATTTATATAATCACAATGGATAATCTTTTACTACAATCTTTCCTAAGATGTAATATTTTTTATTGGATGTATAATAATAACGGAATTTTATTACAATTTCCTTTTAAGGGTGTAATAATATTTTTAAATTTATTTTAAATTATGAAATATTGCATCCAATAAAAAATATTGTACAAAATTGTAAAAAATTTCTGCAACCAAAATACAACCTTCGGTTGTGGGAAAAAAATTATCCAACCACAATCATTAAGCTAAGGATTTGCTATCCATATTTTTGTTAATTACATTTTCCTATGAAAATTGAAGTCCACAATCATTAAGCTAAGGATTTGCTAGCCATATGTGTAGTCACGCTATC
This sequence comes from Flueggea neowawraea, assembly GCA_948243855.1. NCBI lineage: Eukaryota > Viridiplantae > Streptophyta > Magnoliopsida > Malpighiales > Phyllanthaceae > Flueggea > Flueggea neowawraea. Next base: position 11,641 of record CAODLS010154919.1, on the reverse strand, counting down.
AACTTTGATGTCTAGTAATTTGATGATCATTTAGATCAATTTAGTTGTCAATATAACAATTAAGACATGATAAATCAAGTAGTTGTAGTTTAGTGGTAAAAATTCTACGTCAATATTTATTAAAACGGGACTAAACTAGACTAATCAGTTCAACTGATGAACTGAACTGTAAAACTGGTGAACCGAATGTTAAACTAGTATGGTTTAAATTTAAGAATAGATGTCATTGAAATTGAACCTTTTCCCAATCAACAAATTAGGATGAAAACAAAATTATCATTTGAATATAATTTTTATTTATTGATAAAAATAATGTTTAACTTTTAAAAATTGTTCTAAAAATGGAAGACATTTAATGAAATAAATTATAGTTAACATGATATATAATTGTTATCAATATTAAAACATGCTTTGCGGTTGGATAGGATACAATTTTTTATCATATAATTGTAGATGTATTCATTATTAATATAGTTCTGTGAAATTATATTATATAATTATGGTAATCAATTAAAAAATTAGAAGTCCTTGATCATTACTAAAATTGTAATTTTTAATATCCAACATTTAGTAACTTTTGCAATTCTAGCACATTGTTTAAAAAAATAGCAAAATAAACACAACCTTTCAATCCATTACCAAATTCAGCACAAGTTACTCTATCGTTAATTTTCTATTAAATAATGATGTGACACTAAAGACCATAAATGATGTTGGAAAAATTTATGTGACATCCACGTCATCAAACATTTAAAATTTTCTTCATTAAAAACCCAAATTTAATATTTTATTTTTGACTTAATACATAGGAACCCTTGAATTTGTATTTTGTTTTTTGGTACCCTGAACTTTGCATAATAATTAATTACTCCTGATATTTTTTCAGAAAATTTTCATGTCAACTTACAAATTCTTAAAAATTACATTTTCTACAAGTTCAGGAGTAGTTAATTACTTCCTGAAAAGTTCGGAGAGTATTTAATTATCCTGCAAAGTTCAGGGGGTAATAAGAAAAAACTAAACAAGTTCAGGGGTTCCTATGTATTAAACCTTTATTTTTTATATATTGTTTGCATATAATAAACCTTAAGTAATAGTAACAAAATGATTTTATTTCACGATTATAGTATAATTAATTAAATTAAATCAAAATTTCCACAATCCCAATATAAAAGAAGTATTTTTTATGATATATTCTATTAAATACTCATTCCACTTTGTTTTTATATATTGGTTATATATAATACGTTTTAAATTAACGGTCAATTTTACATTATTTGAAATATTGAGTTAAATTTGAAAATATAATTCTTAGACATTGCATTAAAATTGCAAAAATTATAAAACATTGGATTTGTAATTGAAAAAAACCCTGAAATTTAACGTCTATTTTTTTAAATCTTGCGGTAGAATAAAAAAAAATGGCTTTAACATTGAGAATTAAAAAAAAAGTAAATTTAAAGTGTAACTTTTTCCTTTTAATCTCTTTCTTTTTTGATCAAAAACTTTGAATCTCTTTTGCGCATAACTTTATAGTCTTATCCAGAGATAAACCAAGTCAAAAAGGAATTAGAACAAAATCTTAATAATTAATTCCCACCTAAATCAGCCGAGATATTATCCTAATTATCTTCTAATCGTACTCGATCAAGGAGATAGTATTTGTAACGTTTTGTGCGTTCTCACGTTATAAATAGTCCCTACCTCTTCCCTCTATACATCAAATGCAATAAACAAACGCAAATCCATTGGTAATTGAGTGGTGAGAGTATGTTATTTTCAGCGTGAGGTTGTGGATTTAAATTCGTTTGGATTCACACTCACAATGTTGAGTTGATCAGACCTTTACTACTCGTCTTCAATGAGCTGTTACGATGACTATACTAGTGCACGAGCTCAAATTCATTGCCAATATCAGTTATGACTCTCGATAACATTGCATCCAATATGATTATTCTACCTACCGAAAAACCGACTCCTTTTTTAGGGAAAAAAAACGCAAACCCCAAGTAACTTTTTTTTTATCTCTAACAACCAACGCAATCATGGATATTGATCTCTCACCCAAGTTGGCAAAGGTGTACGGAAGTGATGGTGGGTCTTACCATGCATGGTTCCCTGAGGAGCTTCCTATGCTGAAGAGGGGAAACATTGGAGCTGCAAAGCTTGATCTTGAAAAGAATCGCCTTGCTCTTCCTCGTTACTCTGATTCTGCCAAGGTTGCTTATGTTATTCAAGGTATTCCCTTTCTTCTCAAATGTTGTGTTGTTTTTTCGTCCTGTGAAAATATTGTGTTTTGATTGATGGGTTCTGTTCTTTTTGTTGGTTTTATATTTCAAGATCATTACTTTCGTTGAAATTTGGTATAATCTGCGAAGTAGTATTATTTGATTGATGAGTTTGAGTATTCCTTATCGGTTATATATTTCAAGATCATTCCCTTATGTGTAATTTGATCATGTTATCATAATCCATGAATATTGTTCTAATTTGTTGCTTTGCAGATTTATGAGTCCTTAAAGTTCATTCCTTTTTTTAATTGTTTTCTTTCACATTGTCAGAAAGCATATGTTATGATTAGTGACTAATTTTTTTAAAATTAATTTTACAGTCACATTGTGAAAATTAATGTGTATGTTTTATATTTGAACTCATGTATTCTTAATATCAAATTTATCAATGTCTCTCACTGGTTTATATTCTTTTTGCGACAAACTGTTTATTAATTTATGTTTGCTTGAATTCTATTTTTGTTAGTAACTTTTGCTTTGATATGTTTTTAAATTCACATAGTGAACATGAATGAGATCAACAGTTTTAGTTGAACAGAATGTTTTGAATTGATGAATTATTGTAATTTGCCAATCTCTTCGCTATACACTTAATCACTACCCATGTAAATTTTTGGTCATTCGTGATGAAATTTGGTTATTTTCTCCAGGTAATGGTGTTGCTGGAATTGTCGTTCCTGAGAAGGAAGAGAAGGTCATTGCTATAAGGAAAGGTGACTCCATTGCACTTCCTTTTGGTGTAGTAACATGGTGGTATAACAAAGAAGACACCGATTTAGTTGTTCTTTTCTTGGGGGATACATCTACTGCCCACAAGACCGGTGTGTTCACTGATTTCTTTCTTACTGGTTCCAATGGCATTTTCACCGGTTTCTCAACTGAATTTGTTATGAGAGCATGGGATGTGGACGAGAAGACTGCAACAGCCCTTGTCTCGAGCCAAGGTGGCAAAGGCATTATCAAACTTGATCCTGCTTACAAGATGCCTGAACCAAGGGAGCAAGATCGTAAAAAGCATGGTCTTGAACTGTGAGGAGGCTCCTTTGGATGTTGTTATCAAGGGAGGTGACAAGGTCGTGGTCTTGAATACCAACAATGTGCTTTTGGTCGCTGAGGTTGGACTTGGTGCTGATTTAGTGAGACTGGAAGGGAATGCTATGTGTTCCCCTGGATTTTCTTGTGATTCAGCACTCCAAGTCACTTACATTGTCCGCGGAAGTGGTCATGTTCAAGTTGTTGGTGTCGACAGGAAGAGGGTCCTGGAAATTACTGTTAAGGCTGGTCACTTATTTATTGTTCCAAGATTCTTTGTTGTGTCAAAGATTTCCGATCCTGATGGAATGGCCTGGTTCTCCATCATCACCACTCCCAAGTGAGTCTTTCAATTATTTTACAGCTTGTCAAATTGTTATATTCAGACCTTGTAACTTGTTGAAGCTTACATTCTTTTCTGTTAATTGCAGCCATATATTCACTCATTTGGCTGGAAGGACTTCGGTATGGAAGATCTCCGGAAGTACTAACTGCAGCTTTCAATGTTCCTGCCGATACCGAGAAGCATTTCCGATCGAAGAGGACGAACGATATCTTTTTCCCCCCATCAAAATGAGCTAGAAGTGCTTAGTTTTTCTTCTGAACTTGTCAATAAATGCTAAGCAATTAGGATCATTAACTCTTTTAGTTATGAGCTTTTTGTTTTTCTTCTGCTGTGGAGTAACTTGGTTTTTTAGTTGTCAACTTTGGAGGGTCTATTTTGCTTCTTCTTTTTTTATATATTTTTGGTAATCAGGATAAAAATTTACCAGTTGCTTATTGCCATTTCTTATTTCTTGCTAGAATTGTTTCGTATCCAGCTCCACTGTTTGTCTAGTCACAAACGGCTTGCCAAAAAGTGTTGTCATCCTAATTCAGTGCGGATCTAGAAATGTCCAGACTACAAAAAGGTTATTTTCTTTCTTCTTCATCTATAATATCTCTCTCCACCTCCACTCTCTACGTCTCACTAAAACCTCTCATTCCTCTGATCCTCTGCAGATTGAAACTATGCATGTCCAACCTTGATCACATGGCTTGGGCCTTGGAGTAATTAAATCCTGTATGACATCATTTTCTTATTGATGATTTCTTGTATATATAGTTAAAGTGAGGAGGATGTGTAAATGATGTGAATTTGTAAGAGGTTTGGGTGAATCAGGTGCTGGACACGGAGCTTCGAGAGATGAGGATGAAGCTGGGAGAAAGAGACGCAAACACAACGAAGATTGCCAAGCTTCTCGGAAACGTGTCGAGGTGCAAAACTGTGAATTTCGACTCATCCTGATTTTTTAGGAAAACATTTTTAAGAATTCGATGAAAAATATGCATCACTTCAGGGATATCTAGTTAATTAGTCCGTAATTAATCATTATAAAGTTTAGTATCACGAGGCATTATTTGAAACCTTTATTTTATGAGCTAAAAGTTGAACTGAAATTCATGTAAATCAAATTAGTCTGAAAAGCGAAAGTCACTAGGCACGATATGTTGTATAATCATTCGACCTTACTTTTACAGCAAGACAAACAAATGCTGAAAGATCATATTGACGCACTGAAGGCTGAAATTGCGGGAGAAAAATAACAAATAGAAGTGTTGATAGCAAATTTCCCTCCCTTGCAGTTCAGTTTTTTTCTGGTTTTCAAGAGTTTCAACTTTTCAATCAAACCTCTCCTTCTGATCAAAACTCATTTATTCTCCTGCAATTTCAGTTTTTAGTGTATCAATATGATCTTTCAGCATTTCTTTGTCTCGCTGTAAAAATAAGGTTGAATCACTATATAACATATCGTGCTTGGTGAGTTTTGTTTTTTAGACTAATTTGATTTACATGAATTTCAGTTCAACTTTTAGGTCATTAAATAAAAGTTTTAAATAATACCTTATGATACTAAGTATTTAATGAGTAATAGCAGACTAATCAACTAGATACCCTGAAGTTATGCATATTTTTCATAGAATTCTTAAAAGCCGAGATGAGTCGAAATTCACAGTTTTTAAGAAAAAAAAAATGGAGAAAGCAGTGTTATTATAGTACCTTAACACGTTTCCAAAATGCTTGGCAATCTTTGTTGTGTTTGCATTTCTTTCTGCCAGCTTCATCCTTATCTTTCGAAGCTCCGTGTCCAGCACCAAATTCACACAAACCTCCTACAAATTCACATTGTCATCACCCCATTTTTAGATGACGCCAATTGGCAATAATTCAAAAATTTAAAAAAAAAATAATAATAATAATTTAAATTCAATTTATTGACTTATGTGACAAATCAGTCTTATTCGGCTTTTTAGTTCAATCTCACTTTTTTTCCTCAATTTGTGCCATTTCATACCAAACTCAATTCCAATTCCAATGCATTGATTATCCTTGGCCCATTAGGATTTGGTAATTGAACCAGATTAATTTTGACGACTAAACCCATTCAGTTCAATTCCAACTAAACCAATAATAACAAATGAAGAAGCAAGTTGCAGCGCGAATACAGTTCTTCATCATTCTCTGTCACCTGCAATGATGATGATCAAACAAATTGGCTTAAAAAAAGTCTTTGTTGCTGCCTGCCTATAAGTAAGAGGTGGCAGCAGAGAAGAGGAGGAGGAGGGGGAGACCAAAAACCCAGTACACCACAGAACTCAGAAGAGCAAGTAAAAAAGAGATGACAACAGAGAAATTGGAGCCATCCTCTCCAATTAATACAGATCCATCTCCACCCAAACCCTAACACCACCAAAACTATCACTCTCTTCTCCACCCAAACTCTTCGCAGAATGTAATTATTGCGACGAATTTAATGAAGTTGGTTTTGATATTGAAGGTTAACCCTATTTGGAGTGAAAAAGAATGCAGAAAAAAAGGGTCTAAAAAAGAGGGATTGTCACCAATTTCCACGTCAAGTTTCTCTATTCGTGGTAATCTAATCTTGTTTTGGTAGCGTTTAGTCCGGATTTATGTTGTTTTGAATACTGAAAAGTTTATATCTCTTCTTCTCGGGTGGTACTACAATGAAAAAGTCATCGTTGAGGACTCGAGTTATTTAATTTCAGCTTCAATTACTTAATTTGAAGGGGTGATTACTTAATTATACCTCTAAAAGTTACTTAATTTTGAATGTAGTTACTTAATTTAGCCACCGGTTACTTAATTTTGATCGGTTATTTAATTTTGTAATAAATTAAGTAACTATAACTGTTACTTAATTATTACTGAAATTACTTAATTTAAGTCTCAATTACTTAATTTACTAAAGAATCTTTAATGAGACTCATTGTAGTACAACCCCTTCTTCTCTTTCGCGTTAATATTTTCTTTTTCTGGTTAAGATTTTTGCAAAGAACGTTGACAATGTCAAGTCAAAAACTTCTCAAGACCTTAACAAAACAATACTGTTTCAAGCACAAAACGGGGACGTATTAGTCTTTTCCATTGAATAATATAGGTCACATTTACCTATTTATTTGGATCCATAAAATCATTTATTTGAGAGTTGAGACTATGAACGACCACACAAACAAATATCACCAATTTGGATCCAGACTGCAGGTCGTTTATTCACGGATTCTTGTCTTGATACTATTAATATCCAACAATTTATACAATCGCACTAATCACAAAGGTTAAGATAAGGACTCACTAGCCTTTTTTTTTTTGAGGAAACTAGCCAAATTTTTATTAATTACATTTATTAGGAAGTTGAATTCATTCGTGTTTTGTTTTTCGATGGTTTGTCTTGTAATTTACTTTTTTTTTTCTTACAAAAGGAGGAGGGCCATTTATCCTCCTTCATTACGGAATGTTTGAAGAATTGGAAATAATTTTTACAATCAAGTTAATTTCTACTAACATTTATTTTGTATTTCTATTAATGTTTTTTGATAAGTTATTAATATATTCAAAAGAATTACAACACATTTTGATGAATTTGAAATTGAAGACTGAAAAAAATGCTTGTTGACGACAATCAACTATATTTGATGACTTTTTATAATTAAAGACTTTAAAAAAGTTTTTATTTTTTTATATAGACGAAAAAAATATTGCGATATTATTTTTGTTTATATAGAAATTGCGCGTGAAAAACCCCGCAACATCATGCTGGACAAATAATCTAGCTTTTATTAATTACATTTCTTAGGAAGTTGAAGTCTATGTTGGCTTGTTGTGTATTCATGTTCTGTTTTTTGATAGTTTATTTTGTAATTTACTTCTTTTTTTTTTCTAAGAAAAAGAGGGGATGGACGATCGGTGATAGCTTATCCTCGCTAGGTGACCAAACAAGCTTTCTTCCGCTACGGAATATTTGAAGAATTGTCAATAATTTTTACAGTCAAGCATCTAACAATTGAATAACTAATTTACACAAACTCAATACACAAATTGAATGCCAAAAGTAGATAAGGACCATTCTCCAGGGAATGCTGAAACATGTAACAAATTAATTAAAGAGAGGTTTTCAGAGAGTTTAGTGTTACCTCGTTGATGATGGTGTTAATGAAGCCAGATGTGAAGGTGTTCCTAGTTCTAAACCGGGTGGTTCCTCTGTTGATGGCGGTGTACTTAAGTGGAGTCCCCCCCACTGCTGCACCAGGTAAAGGTTAACACGGATGTGTCTTGCGTACCCAATGCGGATGTGACTAGTATGTGTGGTGTGTTTAGGAATGCTTTATGGGGCGGTTGTTGCTATTCTTACGAAGTGTTTCCCATTCTATGTGGAGCCTAAGATTGTTGAAGCTCTTTGTATCAGGGAGGTCTTGAGTTGGGTCAGGGAGTTACGGCCGGAGAATGTTATTATTGCTTCGGATGCATTACTCTCTGTTAATGCTTTTAATGATTTGGCTGAGGATAATAATTATTTTGGAGCTATTATTTCTGATTGTAAGCTGCTTCTGTCTAATCTTCTCTCTGTTAGTGTTGTCTACAATCAGAGGGAAACCAATGTTCTTGCCCACAGCTTAGCTAGAGATGCTATTTCTTTATCGGATTGCCGTGTATGGGGTGGGCCTTTTGACTATGCTATTTCTGATGTATTGTACTCTGCTGAATCTTTATGAATTAATGAAATCATTCCAGTTAAAAAAAAAGATGGTACAACGAACCACCTATAAGATGAAGAGAAACACAGAGACAAGCTAAGATTCATTGAATTCATTCTCTCCAACCAGGCAACCACCAAGACATCAATTGTGCAAAGTAACAAGTGTCTACTATAAGAGTAAGCACCAAATGTGTTCAAATACTAATTGTGGAGATTAAGTGTGTGGAGAGCACACACATCACAATAAAACACATTACACTCACCACACAAAGACATTATATGCACACCATAGACCACCACACATTATATATACACACACTAAAGTCTCACTCAATAACACAAATGAACTTCAAATGCAAAGTATTTAGTAGGTAGGCTTAGATGCCGGTGGAGAGTAAGTCTAAGGACCCATAGTTGATTAAATAAAATATTGCCCCATTATTATTGACCTAATAAAATATGCATATGATCAATATATTATTTGTCATTAGATTATGTAGTTTACACAATTAATTTAATTCAACATAAATAATCTTGCTTGGCTTAAAGGTCTTGTTACTACAAAATATTGACTATAGTTCAATGGCAAGAATTCTACGTTGTGGTTAGGGGTAGACATGGGTTGGGTCGGGCCGTACCATCCCCTTAATAATCAATATTTTTTTATCAAAATATAATTTAACATATAAATTACATTTTAATAAATATTAAATAACTCTTAAATTTATAATTGATATTATTTTTATTAATTTATAATACATAATATATCAAATTAATATTAATATAATATATATTATATATATAAAATATAAAAATATATTTATTTGGGCCAACCCAATTCGACCCGTCGGGTTTAACTATAAGTCCAGATCCGGCCCTTTTTTTAAAAAATATGCGAGCCCTAGCGCGGGACACAAATGATTGGCCCAACCGGACCCTTTTTTGGGGCCGGGCTGGGCCTTTTGTTCTGGCCAAAGACACCTGGTCTCACATTATAGTATTAAATATATTTTTTAACTGGAGAAAAATGGCTTTAATGTTTTCTTGCAAAACGATATCGTTCTGGTCCTCTTTTTTTTTTTTTTTAAATCTGGTCGTCTTCTTGATAGGCGTAGAACTAATAATCATCATCAGACAAAAATGGCGCCACTAAGATCACTAGAGAGAGAGCACCCAATAATCGATTCAAACTTCCAATCTTTCTGTGCTTCTCACGACATTCTTACAGGTACCACCGTCATTCTATCTTTCCACTCAACTGAAATTATTATTATAACCGTTTAATTTACAGATTATTCGTACATTGATTTTATTCAACATTCTCCAGTCGAGGAATTTATCATGTATGACTTCGACCTGTTGGCTTCATTCGCTCAGAAGCAACCAAACTGTGCAAGATTAATGGAGGTTAGTTAATCTTTTAGTTTGTTTCAGTTTTGCAATTGTATGAACCGTTTCAGTAATTATCGAATATTTAATCAGTTTTTTTATTTTTTCTGGTTATGTTAGGGTATTAATGAAGTGATTGCAATTATAGATAGAGAACATGTTCGACCGCGGATGAACGGTGTGGATTTGTTGGAAGATGTTCGGATTAATAAGCATGTTTTATCAACCGGAATTGAGGGGTATTGTCTTCTCTTTTTCTATTTTTTTATCTGTTTTTGTTTGTTTATTGTTTTTGAAGTGTGACATTATTGAATATGTATGGTTACACTTGTGTGTGAATTAGGCTTGATTTGTTTCTTGGAGGTGGATTGAGAGAGGGGCAATTGATTGAATTTGTTGGCCCATCGTCGTCTGGTAAAACACAAGTACGGATTTTTTAGTCTTTGGATTTGTTTTCTTTGTTATTATGATTTTGATTATAGATGTAGATTGCTTAAATTCTCGGTAATGTTCAGGTTTGCCTTCAATTTACGTCGGCTGTTGTAAAGAAGCATAGCGGTACTGTAGTATACATAGATACGAGCAACTCATTTTCGCCCCAACGTGTTGAGCATTTTATTCGGCAGACATCTGATTCTGCATTTCAACAGGTCAATATGTTCAGTTTTTGTCTTTTTATTCATTTTCTGTTTTCACTCAATTCTGTTTGCCTTGTAATTTATTTTATGTTTATTGCAGGCTGGAAATGGCTTTGTTCAAAAAATTATGAGCAGAATATTGTGTCACTCAGTGTTTGACATTTTTGCAATGTTCGATGTGCTATACCAGCTAGAGATGAGTTTGAGAAACCAGGTTTTGTTAGAATTTGGCTTCGCATATATGATGGCTATTCTCTAAACATAATACTTTTACATCATTGAATGTTCTACTCCATATCAGGTGCACAAAGAAGATTGCAAGGTGCGGTTACTCATTATTGATTCAATCTCATCATTGATCACACCAGTACTTGGAGGCACTGGTTCACAGGGTATGCATTATTGTAGTTATCTTACGTTTCGTCTATATATTTGATTATCAATTATCATTGTTGTTCCTGAGAAACTTTAGTACTAGAAGCATTCTTGCCCTTTCTTCCTGGAAAATGATTCTCTTTTTATTTCTTTTTTCAAAACAAAAGAAATATCCAGATTTCTGTGCCTATTAAAGAAGGAATATTGCATTTTGTATTATCTTCTCCATCTTTCTCTCCTTTCTTTTTTTATTTGGTTACTAGGATTTTCACTTTGCATAGGATTTGCTAGTTATCATTTTCGTATTGACTCATTGATCATCTCCATTACAACACTATTTATTTGATTCTATTACATCTCTTCATTGTTCAGGACATGAAAAAGTGATATTTCTTAGTCTTCCTGCCGTAATTTGGTCCCCTAAATTTTTATTTGGAACTCATATTTTTGTGCTTTATGGTAATACAGGACACTCTATGATGACTTCAGCAGGAATTTTACTAAAGAAGCTAGCGCATGAGCACAATATTGTAGTCTTGGCAAGTTCTGCTCTTGAAAATTGTGATTAATATGTCAAATATGTGTTCGGGTTTTTTCTTTCTTTCTCATTGCACATTTTGCTCATAGTTTAAACTTGCCTTTTCAATGTAATATTCTTTCTTGTCTGCATGATAAGGTATCATACCTGAAAATATAAACAGAGAATTTCAAGTGACATTGGTGCAACTTTTTCAACATATGTTTAAAGAACTGGCTCATTTTAATTTAGGTTTGGACCTTTGGTTCATAAACTATTAAGAACATTTTCTTATCTTTAATGTGCTTCATGTTTTATATTAGCAAATTTGTTTGACCAGTAATGTTAATCTGCTAATTGGTG
>CAODLS010154834.1:0-20547 GCA_948243855.1 Flueggea neowawraea | reverse complement strand
CACCCTTTACCTCCGATACCTGCACCAGTCCAGTAAAACTTCAAGGTCATAACCTGATGCAATTTAGTCAAAAGGCATAATTTTGCAAATAAAAATCCTTCCAAAAATACTTGATAGATACATTTATGGGTTACTAACCAGATTTGAACAATGAAAAAGACCTATCAGAAACTACATTTTATGTTATTAGTAGAGCAGTTGTCCTTCTTTTACCTCCAGCCAGACAGAAGTAGTTTCACTTCCAGTGAACAGGTATTGACCAATAAAAATGGTGTCTCCTGCCTTCACAGCCTGCAAAATCAGATTAATGTTAACCTCTATGAAATTCGTAAGCAGCAAAAGTTCTTTGATTTAAGACAAAGCACCAAACCAAGTACTTTACTGTAATAAATGCAAGTACATGACATTTCCTATCATGTAAGAGTAGGCCAAGCCCACCGAATGACACAAACATGAAATTCAATTCCCACGTACACAAGCCACGCAAACCAATGATGTTTAGGCTAACAAAACGATATGATTTCTTCGAGAGATGATCAAACCTTAGATAACCCATCAAAATTGATAGGCAATACTTGAGAAGACGCCTCCTGATTCTTATCTGGTGTTAATACAACAGAGGCATCAGCCTGTAGCGAAATGGACTTTTCAGTCTTATTAATAACCTGCAACTCCGGCCCCACCGTATCAAGCATAACCTGCAGACACAATACAAAACAAAAAAAGAAAACACCGCAACCGTCAAATTCCAAAAACCTCTTCAGTCACCGACAAACTATAACAAACAAGACTTCCATACCGCACAGAGCTTCTTCGTGCTCTTCACGGCAGCCTTCAAGTTCTCCAATGTCTCCTGGTGATACTCCGTGTCGCCCCATGAGAAATCGAACCGAGCCACTAAAATAATACAAAATCAGACAATAATCGGATCGACCAATTAATTAAGAAAAGATAAACCTAATTTTCAATTAATCGTTACCTGACATTCCGGCTTTGAGGCAACCGGAGATGACATCAACGGATCGGGATTTGGGGCCCAACGTCCCTACAATCTTTGTCATTGCTGGAAAGAAACTCTGCAACAAAATCACCAAACGTCAAAACGCGAAGCCATCGATATCGGAGCCGGTGCGTTTTGCCTGATTGGAAAAACATGTTTTTAGCACTTACAGCTTTGGATGGCTGCAGGATTGAAGCCATCCTTATCGGCTCCTCCAAAAGCAAGTGACTCGAGTGCATCTTCTACGTCTTAGATTCTCAGAAGCGGCGGTTCGATGAAGAAGAAGAAGAAGAAGGAGTAGTTGAGTTTAGCGTGACAGTACCGAAGGTTAGTGCTGTTAATATTATTTGATTTTGATTTTTTCAAAAGCGGAGATTATTAGAATATACCGACGTGTTATGCTTCACTTTCAACTCTTCGAGATCGCAGAGATTCCACGTGTCGATGTACTAACCGTCGGATTCGAAACAGAAAGCATTTAGGAGGAAAGCAAGTGGAGACACATGAGGCTTGATGCAACGTAGATGTATAGAATAACTTGGACAGATGTATTTCGTGGGAGAGGGGAAAGAGTAATCCCAGACGAAGAGCTGCGCGTGGACGCGGGAGTGGTTTTGATTGGTTAATAGATGGCCGTGAGCACAATGGAGGAATGTTGTTGGAGCTCTTATACACGTGGCGTTTGACGTAGGTGATGTTTCAGGGGGTATTGCACGTTGGAATGCCGAAGTGGAAAGTGGGTCTCCTCGGAGAGCACACAAGATGGGAGTGGTCTTGGTTTTAGTTTGGTTTGGTTTGATTCTATGGGCCATTTGATTGAACGAGAAGGTGTGGCTGCTGGGAGTTGCAATGGTTACTCGTGTAGGAGCCCCCGCACGCGCGGAGTTTATTTTGAGTTCACTTATTTCTATTCGTATAAATCAATAAACAGAAAATATTCGTTATGAGGATGTTGGTAAATGGTAATGGCAATGCCCCCAAACCACTTGACATTAAATCTCATCTCATAGTTTGTTGAAAACGAAATCAAATAGAAAATTTCCTAACATTAGGTAATTTTATTGTAAAATATCGAAATTAGTTATCAAGATTAATCCATAAAATATCCAATCACAATTTTACCGGTGCAACTGCACATTTTGACTTTTATTGACAAAAAAAAATACAATTTTTATCACATTATTTTGATCAACCAAATCAAACAAAGTTAAAAAGTATAATTATCGTTTTTCATTTTATTTTTTTCTATAAAATACTTAACTGAAATATTCTTGATTTATCCTTTCACTGCATCTTTTATTATGCAATATAGACATATCTAAACAAAATCAATTTAATGTAACCAATCTTTTCTTATTTTTTCTTTTTACTTTTAATGGTTGTTTTTATTAATTAAAAACATATTATAAATGATTGATTCTTAAGAAAATCATTTGAAATTATAAGTTATTGTTGACTTCGGTTTTAAAGATGGTGTGTATAAAACATTTATGAAAGATGTGTAAAAGCGTAAAGAATGTGATTTTAGCCATAAAGCACGTAGAGAAGTTGATTTGAGCCACAACGCATGAAGAGGGCGATGCAACACATGTTGATAAAGGTGAAAGCTGGCTTCTACGTACGTAGAAAAGTGACAAAGCACATTGTTATTCTATTGGAGCTTACTAGACGAGTTGGAATTAATTCTAAGCACATAGAGATGAGACAAGGCACATAATAAGAGTTCTACGCGCGCAGAAGGCAGTGCAACACACGTAGTCGGCAATTACATCTGATGAAGAGTTTTGAACTTTCTTATAGGCACATTGGTTGGAAAGAGCAAAGCACACAAATGACTAAAGGAAGTATCTTTGAAGAACAAAGATCAATGCACGTAGTAGGGGTAATATATACGTAGACGGGTTTTAGATGAGGACAAGACAAAGAAGCTCAACGAGAATTCAAATTTGAATATTTTCTAACACGCTGATGTGGAAATCGAAGGTGTTATCCTGGAGATCCAACAACACACATTGAGCATTCGGTATAAGCACATAAAAGGCAAGATCAACGTACGTAGAGATAAAGTTAAGCATGTAGATATTGATTCACATAAGGCCGAGAGGAATGGAGTTCTAACAAAGCATGTAGACTGGCTGCCAACGCACGTGGAACTCAATCTAATCAAAGCACTACGCATGTAGAATGTTGTAAAGTCAGTTAAATCAGAATTTTATATTCTCACACAACGGCTATTTTGAAGCTTCCAACGGTTATTTTCTACTAAGTGACTATAAATAGACATCCTAGATTAGAAGAGAAGTAAGAGAAATTTTTGCTAAGTTTGCTATTCACATTCTCTCTCATCTCTATATTTCTAACCCTTTTGAGCTTTTGTACTTGTTATCATATTTTGGGTTTGTGTGAGCTTAACTTTGATATACTTGGATTGATTTTGTAACAAGTAAGATTATTTCTAACCCATTTGAGCTTTTGTACTTGCTATTACATTCTAGGTTTGTATGAGCTTAACTTTGATATACTTGGGTTGATTTTATAACAAGCAAGATTATTTACTTGGAGTTGATAGGTTTTTTTGTTAAGTCTTAGAAAATAAGAGTGGTTGCTAGTGAACATTAGAAAACTAGATGTGAACGGTTTCGTAGTTGAGCCCACAAAAACTAGAGGTTGTAACGTTTTTCTTGTTGATCCCGCAAAAACAAGTGGTGTAAATAGTTTCCTAGTTAAGCCAATAAAAACTAGAAGTTGTAACGGTTTTCCTTCACCCGCAAGTGAAGAGATAGTGGATTAAAATTCTTAAGTGGATCTCAAGGAGTTGACTTAAGTCAAAAATGACCGAACAACTATAAATCGGATTTGTTTTCTCTTTCCTTACTCTCTTTAATTTATTTGATATTTGTTTTATATCTTTTTTGTGAATTGAGTGTTTTATTGCTTCCGCATTTGACTTTATTTTAGTTTGAAAAGAATTTTGTTGTTTGCTTTAATTTACAAAAGATTTTCAACAAAATTTTTAAATATCTAAAACTCTAATTCATTCTTTCTTTGAGTATCATTGCCAACCCTCTTTGGGACCGACAATTACCACAAAATTATAACTTAAATATCGTCACATCTTATACCAGAGACAGAAACGTAGCTTAATCTTTAGCTCAAACTCCTCTATCACTCTCTATATATTCATATTCTCACTTCCCTTTTCAATTCCAAACTTCCTTCAAAACTTCAAATATTGTTTAAAAAAATAAAATAAGAAAGTAACTGGTGTAGTTAGAACTTTCTAAAATAAGAAAGTGGTCATTTCTTCTATGTTTAAGCTACGTGCGGTGTAATAAGTCACTAATTTTAGTTTCGAACGTTGTTCCGAATAACTATAATTTTATTTTTTTATAAATATTTGAGACTATAATAAAAATTATTTCAAATTAAAAAATTATGTTGGAGTGTGTGATTATTGTGTAGGGGATTTCTACCATTTTTAAGGGTACAAGTGGGGTGCGTAAAGCTTTATTTTTTAAACGGGTAAAACTTGATCGAGGCAATTTTTTCACATATCGTATTGCAGACAAAAACTTGCGGGAATTTTAAGCTCAAATTCCTCTCACACTCTCTCTGTATACATCCTTCCCCATTCAACTCAGACTTCCTTCAAAATTCAATTATTGTTTAAATTTTAAATTAAAAATTTTGAACCAACGAGAGGATTGGACCAAACTTGAGCCAAAATAGCTATGTTGCCTCCTGAACATGATATGTAAGTTTAATTGACACAAAATGGTTGACTCTCAATTATGGAAAATGTCCTGCAATTACATTTCAGATGGACTTTCTAAACTAACAAAGTTGTGATTTTTTTTTGGTCACAAATAATGTGATACAGCAATGTTCATTCCGATATTAAGTGTGTGTATATATCTTGTACAAACAAAGTTTATTAAACTAATGTGAAACTATACTAATACAAAAATATAACACGTCTTCCTTAACAACTCTAACTAACGTTTCATGAACCTTTACCTAAACTTGGTCAGAACTTACATACTCATCTAAATATTAATTTATCGAGAATCAATATTTATTTATTTATTATTTATTTTTTTGATAAGTGTTTATCAATAGTAAAAAAAATACCGATGTATTAATCATTGTACAAGAAAAAAATGAGGCAACTTTATAACTCTTCTTTTTACGGTCTACGACACAACTATTCAATATATGTAGGTTTTGTGTTTCACAATGAATTGGGAATATTTTAGTCCCATTAAAATATTATTACTTATGACTTACTTGATTCAATTTTTGAAGAAATTAATTTTTGCAAAGTTATTTTTTAGAAAATAATTTTTTGAGAAATAATATACAAATGCACTTTATTATTATTTTAAATTCGTAGAAAGTGTAATTTATTATATTTGGTAAAAAACTACACTTTTTAGGAAGTTGGTTGAAAAAAATCAATAATATCATTATTATTATTAGATTTAAATTAATCATATAGGAAAAACCAATGAAAAATATTTATTTATATTACATAAATATATCTCTCATGAGAAATAAAACTATAATTAATAGTTCATACAATTATACAATGAAGATTAATTTTTAAAATTTGAAGAAAATCAATTTGTTTAATTAAATAAAAATATTTTTGTATATAATATATTTTTAAAATCTTATAAATATAAAATATTTTTTATAACTTCTATAGAAATTGATTTATATAAAATAATCAAAAAAATTATTTATAAAATAATTTATAAATTTTAGAAACAAATAAAAATTTGTAAGTAAATAATATTTTGAGGATATATTTGTAAATTTTCATTATAGGCACTAAGAAACTTCGACTTCCTAAGCTCTCTAGGAAGTTACTTCCCGAAGTTAAGGGGAAGTGAAGTAGTTGACTTTTCGGAAAATTCAATTTTTTTATCTAACCAAACAAAAGAAGTTCTTGCACTTTCCGAAAAATCATACTTTTTCCACCGACTCATTTTCAAGCAAGCAAACCCTTAACTTGAGTTCAACTTATTTCACACTAATCAATTAAACCTATTCACAATTTTCTTTTATAGCTAGATTAAACTAACACTCAATTTAAACTCATTTAAAGTTTATTTGATAATTAAATTTTCAAATTGATTATCTATTTGATTTGGGCAAATTTTTTTACCCATGCAATTAGAGTTTGTTTATAAGTTCACTGTCGAACACGCATAAAAAATGCGTAGTGCATACGCACAGTCTTGGTCTTTACAAGAATTGGCTGGAAATTCCACCCTTTCTTCCTTTCAATGTGGCTATAAATTTAGTTTGTCAAAGGATCTGGATTAAATCGCAAGGCAACTTTATTGTTTTCCTCAGTAAACAAAGATGGGTCGATATCAAACGCGTAATGGACAGAACAAGCGAAACAAGTACAAGAAGTTATAATCTCTGCATAACTTGGTTTGAGACATAAGATCTTTATCATATCCTCAATATATAATTCAAGTCAATTGATGAATATCATTAGATAGTCAAATCCAACAAATTTCTCAAGTTATGCGTATCCATATTTTGAATATTATTAAGAATTCTTTTTAAGAAAATCTTTTCCAAAACAATGAATACCACTTTATGAGGAATATTGCTAATAATACTTTCTTTATATTTTGGCTTATCATAGTGATTTGTAAAAATTGTAAATTTTTAACTTATTTAAAAACGGAAATTATATATTAAAATTTTAAATAATGTATGTCAAATTTTTATTTACAATATCTGAAAAAAGAAAAAATAAATTTTTATAAAGGAATTTAAAACCTCAACTTCTTGGAGCATTAAATTAAAGAAACAACATTGAAAATTAATTTCACTGAAATTTCGAGCTAACTTTGAATAGCTACTGAAAAATCTGACCAAAATGAAAAATCTGACTTTCAATTCAAAACCATAGGGTACGTTTTTGCACATTTATTTTATTATAATTATCCCTTATTTAAACCTAAGCAGACCATAACCTTCTTCGCATGTACCCTTATAAATACACCTTGATCATGTACTAAATGTAGCCACAACTCATATAGGTAACAAGTAAAACTAATTCGTTCAAATCACTGTATTATAGGCAAATGGCAAGAACTCACTCTTCACGATTCATCGTCATCAAAGCTCTCCTAATTATCTTTGCTATGTTTCTTCCCCAAATGTTACCTTGTGATGCCAGTCGACTCGCTCATCGAGGTAATTATAGCTAATTACACATATAAATCTATTTAATGTATCCTAATTAATTATTTATTTTGAGACTGATTTGGTAAGCTTTTTGGTGATCTTCATATTGGGGTCGATTTTTGTAGGTCTTAGTGAAGTGGCTGCAGTAAAAAAGCCACCGAGAGAATGCCCAATTTGCCTGTATTCGTGTTGCTCCCCGCCATCGCCGGGATCTTGCTGCACATGTTGCCCTGGTGCTCTGGGAACTCATAATTAATAAATATACTTCATATAAGACATATTTCAAATGTTTGTCAAATTTAATTATCTGCCATCTTCACGTTGGAGTTACATGTAGATTTATAGTTTGTTGACTCTAAAGTTTTATCTTCAACATTAAATGGTGAAAAATTAAATTTTGATTACGATTCAAATGTTCTAAATAAAATGTTAACAATTTTTTAGTTTTGTATGTATACGTATTCACTTGTTGACAAATGTCGATAAGTATTTGTAGATGTGTATCTGTTGCTTTGCTCCAAAATTTGAAGTCAAAAAATAATGTGGAAATTAACCTTTATCAGTGCCCTTCATAGACAGGTTGCATATTACTGACCTATTTGATTAATGAAGCTACAAGGACAAAGCTATTACACTGGGCTTCGTCCCTATCAGTCAATTCATTTTTAACTTGTAAACACAATTTCTATCTGTTAAGATGTTGTAAATCCATAAAAGCTCACCATGTTCTCTAGCTAAATTTCTCTATCTTCCCAAGATATTAAAGCTTATTATACTCGCAGCTTAAAATCTCGAAGTATATATGCTCTAAACTTGTCATACAAGTATTGATCATGTGCATAAGAAAGTGAGAGGGATCAATGATTCTTATGCTGACTAGTTGTAACAATGTCAAAAATTGTCCATATAACATTAACAAAACTAAGAGGCGGCTTGATAAAAAAACTAAACAGCTTTATAATTTCTTGCAAAAAAAAATATCTACTGGGTACTTACTGATAAAAAAACTACTTGGTACTTATACGATCAATTTGGTCATAAAGCTGACATTATGCAGTACTATATATACTGATGAAGCATTAAATAATAAGAAAAAAGAATCCCCAGTGAGTGTCCCAGCAGTAAAACCCCACAGCTTTAGATGTGGTTGCGGTTCATGAACCACTGGTTTTGATTCATGAACCGATGATTCAGGTTCAAAGAACTTATGAACCGGAACTAAATCGTCAAGATGAGGTTTTGGGTGGTTTAGTTCTGGTTTCGATTTGGTTTGGTTTGGTCAGCGATTTTGGTTCTGATTCAATTTGGTTTAAAATAGATTTTTTTAAGTTCTTTAAAATAATATTAAAAGAGCTGGTTTATGAAGGTTGAACCATTGATTCCAGTTAAAATTGCTGGTTTAAGAGGATTAAAACCATTGATTTAGGAGGTTATGGTTTAAAAAGGTTGAACCGTTGGTTCCAGTTAAAACCACTAGTTTATGAGGGTTGAACTGTCGGTTAAACCGTGGGTTCAAACCAGTAATTAACCGGCAGTTCAACGGGTATGGGTACCCTTGAACTGAAGCCGGCCTGTGAACCGCTGATTTTTACTGTGCAGTTCACGATTTTGGGACATGGGCATGTGATCGGTCCGATTCTGATATGGTTTTGTTGTTCTGGTTCGGTTTGGCCATGTCTACACAGCACCGGGGCATGGGGTATTTGAGCACAGTTGTGTTCGACTAAAAAATTGAATAGTTATTGCCATACATTTTAGTTTTATCATGAGATAGAAGTTATTAACAGACTCTTCATTAAAAATAAAAAGGCTTTGCAATCACTAATAGAATTATTATCTGACGTTGCACAACCAATAAAATTAAAAGGAATAAATATTAAATTTGTTGATTTACACATTAATATCAGAAATATTTTTTCTAATAATCTATTGATTCAATAAAATATCATGAAAAAAGACATCAAAATTTGTTGATTCACAAAGGTATGCCGAAATTTAGAGAGCCAAAAATATTGTTCAGGATGTCAAAATCCCCATTAGAAAAGTTGTTCGCGATCTTATAAGTCAAATCCTAAAATTTGCCAAAAATGAAAGAGGTCTAAAATTCTCAACGATAAAATAGATAAAAAAAAATAAAGATCAACGCCACAAATGGCACTGAAAAAATAGAAGAGACTGTTACTGAAAATTATTAAAGTTCAAAAACTTTCCAAAAATGATAAAAACATGTCTTTTAAGGCCTAAACAATGGAATTTGGCCAAAAAGTATCGTACATCAGCATGAAGATGCTGAGTTGTGTTTCTCAGCTTGTTTCCCATTAAATTAGGTCCAAAATACGTCAAAAAACCTATCGTCAAAAAGTCTTCAAAATTACCAAAAATATGTTGAAAGATTACATCGGTTTGAAACGAGGGCTGGGTAATGTTTTAGGAATCAGGGTCGAGATGGGGCTATGATTTGAGTTTGTGGTATGCAATTTGAGTTCAATTCGTTCTGGAATTATAACTATAATTGATTTTATTTGGGTCTTCAACAATATAATGGGTTTGACTGTATTTTTGAATTCCTGTTGGGTTTTTTGCAACGGTGATAGTTAGAATAAATTGGAGTTTTTTGGATGTACATATTTTTTCAACGTTGTAGGGATTGGTTCGGCTACTATTAGAATTTTTTGTTCTTATTTTTTTTCTTTTTTTAGAATTTAGCAAACTAATTCTCATTTCTTAATTTGTGTTGTTATTTGTGTGTCATCTTGAATTTGAAGTTAATTGTGTTAATGTCATATGCTTTGAGAAAAACTTTTTATCGATTGAAAATTTGCACCAGTCTTTGGATCTCTCCAGCGGCTAGCTAAAAATGTTTTCGGTAGGATCGGTTTTGGGCATAGCAACTAATCCTAGAAATGTATTTTTATGTGTTGTTTCTTAAAAGCTCGGGAAGGAGATGGATGTACTATTGAAATGTCAACCTAATTGGAATGCTATGGTGTACCACTGATTTTTATAGTCCCAATGTTTCAATAAAAAATGTGTTGTTTCTTAAAAAAATGTGTTAATGTATATCCGCTAAAAATGTTCTGCAGTGGCAATCTGAATATTTGTTTTTTGAGTTTTTGTTTTTCAAATTTCTGGATATGGAAATGAAGAGAGTGAGAGATGGGGGGAGAAGGTGAGGGGAAAGAGAAACTAGAAGGGATTTTACTCGAAAAAAAAATTATGTGACTTTTGTGAATTTCTTACAGTTCTTTAGCGCTTATGAATGTTATTAACCCTACATTGCCCCTATAACCACAAATAAGCAGTGTTGTCGACCACTGCTCTAAGATAATTCTAACTTATAATTAATAGGCCTTTTTCGATTATACCAAGCAATGGTCAAAAAATCTCCTTAAAAAAATTTTAGTGGAATTTGAACTATCCCATGTGTTGCTCAATCTTGACCAGTCTATCATGGTTCAACTGGAGGTTCATAAGTCAAATGCCTAAATTTGAAACTTGTTCTCAGCTTATACAAGTAAAGCTTGATTAGAATGCTAACAATTTTGAGAAGTTCAATTTCGTCTGTGCAAAAATTGGTTTGTGCATATCTAGTTGCAACTTCTTTTTCCATCACGATGATTGTATTTTAATTAATTTATTTGTACAACAAATTATGTAAAATTAGCAATAGTTTTATATGCTTTTTAACTAAAAATACTTGACTAAAAATCTTATATTCAAAGAATTTTTTATAATTGAATATATAAAACTTTTTACTTATACATGTGCTTTGAACATAGGTTTGAAAATCATATTCCTTATTTTTTATACCTGAATAGAAAGTAAAACTTTATTAATAGGAAAATAATTTACAGAGATACAAGCAATAAATACAATAGATACAAAGAAACAACATAAGCAATAGGAAAGCAATTTTCAAAGATAAAAACACTCTCCGTACTAAGTTTCAACCCTAACAATTAAAAAGTAATTCCAAATTGATACATACATAAAATTTTAGAAAACCAGCAACATTGTGCTGGTGTGGGAAATACACATTGTTTCGTGGAATTCTTAACATTAAAATATATATTTCTATACGTTAAGTTTGAATATCTGTTACGATCCTTTGACCGTGGAGGCTATATAAACATGCATAACTAAACCAATTTATCATCAAGTTATTATAGCTTACCAATAATTAAAACAAGTATGGCAAGTAAGTCTCTGAGTTCTATAATTGTGACCCTCTTCGTTTTTGCTTTGATATTTTCTCCCACAGTAACATCTGAAGCAGCTCGTTTGAATCATTATCGAGGTACTTAACAAAAAATATAATGTTTTTTGTCTAATTATCCCAAGATAAATTTCGAGCAATATTTTTACTCTTTTGATTAGTCATTTTATTTGCTAACTTTCATTTGATATTGAACTCTTGACTTCTTACAGTTGACAGAATCGACTGCAAACTAGTTGGTAATTAGATAGTGCACTTACTTAATTGATTGATTTATAATATGCAGGTCTCCTACAGCGTCGCCCCACATGTCCAGCTTGTGTGTGTTGCTCGCCTCCACCACGAGGGCAGTGCTGCAGGTGTTGTGCTTCTCCTCAAGTACCTATTTTTGAAACTGGCTCTCCATGAATAATACTTCTTCAACCTCTCCCTCTCCCTCCCCCCCACAGGTGCTTCAGAATTCGGTTCGAGACGTCCGACTTATATTTAAAACAATGTAAAAATGAATTATTGTGTATGCGATCCGTTTCAATAAAACTTGTTTAGCATTTTCATGCAGAACTTTCTTTGTTTCTTTCTCTCCTTTTATTTGGGTTGGTGCTCCGATGAGCTTTTTATTTACACAGTAACGTTTGGAGATTGTACTTCAGTGACAACTGTTCGTGCATACTTTGTATTGGATTTCCAATTTATGACTTGAGTAATGTAGATAAGCTATAGCTTATCGTCAAAATATCGATTTAAAGACCCCAAATTTGAATTCTATTTCGAAACCCTTGTTTGCGCAAATATTCTTGATGAAACATTGCAAGGAAATTTAACAGGAATATTAAATCCGATACAGAAGTCAAGGCATGGAAAATCTTGAAATATTTTTGACATTAAATGACATATAATTGATATAAAAAACTCAAATTCATTTTCATAAGCACATTGTCCTGCTTTGAGTTGTTTTTGTTGACAATTTGTCCGAGCTATGACCTATGAAAACGAGACCACCAATTAATTTTTGGACCCACATAAGTTTTAATGAAATCTACTGTATATGCCTTAAGATACCATGTAACATCCTACTTGCACCTTCTGTACATAGGAATTGACTGAATAAATTTCAAACGCTTCATCAATGTGCCTCTATATCACCATTCACTATGGTGTCCCTTTCTTGATTTACATTACAAGCACCATGAATTGTCAACTATAAGTAGCCGTAATGATATGGTTTATTGTATCAATTTTCCCCATTTAGATTAGTTCATTTCACAATTGAAACTTAACACAATAACACATGCATTAACAGAAATGATCAAAGACTTTCTTTTAAAATTGAAAAATTGAACTTAGTATTAGACTTGATAAATTGATTAGAATTAAAGATTTCTATAAAATGAAACAAATAGTTTTTTTATAAAAAAATTAGATTCTAATGAAAATTGAAGTTGTAACTCATTAGTATTGAAAATAATTTTATCACTTGACTATCAATCCAAGATGATTAAGCTAGTTAGTGACAATCCTCCTTCTATAATGTCTTTTTGAGTGGCTATCCTCCCTTAATTTCAAGAAGTGTAGAAATCAAAGAGTTTTAAATTGAAACTAGCACGGTTTTCATGCTACGCACAGAAAATTACAATTTTCTCATTAAAACTTCAAAGTAATTTTAAGAAATAATAATTGAATAATATAAATCATATATTTTAATTAATTTTGATCATATTGTAAAATTTAGATCGAGAATTAAATTATTTGTGAGTTTAAATGTTAAGAAAATATTTGTGGTTAAAGTAACAATGGCATTAAATAATCAATTATCACCATATAACTAAAGAGATCAATTGTAAAATTAGAAAGTCATTATCTTTTTATATTTCATCTTCTGTCTAAAATCACTCAACTTAAAACTCTAAAAAAAATTATATTCTCAAATTTAGATATAAAAATAATTGTGAGGCAAAAAATTAGACTTTTAAAAATTACATGAATAAATTATAATTTTGCTTCAAACACATACTTAGATTAAAAAAAAAAGACGAATAGCTCAAAAAAAACTTCCAAATGAATGGAACTTCCATTAAAATGAGTTGAATAAGTATAAATTCTTATTTAATAGAATTGAAGTTGACGTAAACAATGGTGAATGATAAGTTAAAATTGTAATATGTGTTCGCACAAATAGCAAACTAAGAGGGGGTGAATTGGTTTATAAAGATAAAAATCATATTGTTCACAATTAATAAAAACTGAAAATGATTAAGTAAAACAAAAATATAAGCACAAATAATATAATGTTAGGAAAATAGAGAAATAAAGCTAAGATTTATAGTGATTCGGCTTAACCAAAGCTACATCCACTCTCCAAGTATTCACTTGAGAGTTTTCTTCACTATCTTCCTATTGGAAAATATTACAACCACTTGCTTCATAAAAGTAAGCTCTCTTTTACACTTCAAGCTTCACAGGTGCTTGAAAATCTTTCTCTAATTCTAACTTCAACGATGTTAGGTCACTTTTAGAAACTCTCAACAATATTATAGAAATGTGTATTCAACACTCTCTCAAAGGGATTTGCAAATCTAAGTTTAATGAGAGAAATTAGCTTAACATAAGTAAAAATGCAAGTTTTAGCTCAAGAAAGAAATGATCATAAAATGTTCAATGTTTGTGTAAATCAAGTGATTTTTGAGTCCTATTTATAGCCAAAGATATCCTCTTACCAGTCATTTGGATTTGAATTTGTGACTGTTTTTTCACTTTTCCCAAAGCTGTCAGACTTAACTATTATTCAGGTAGAAGTTTTACTGAAACTTCTACTCCAAGTATACTTAATCTGACTGTGTATACAAGAATATCTAGACCCTTTTCTTAGTGAGTTACACTTATATTTGACCCATTGTGATTATCTTGGTCTGAGTTACAATAACTACTCTTGATATAAAAATTCACAAGAATTTATACTTCAAGAATACTTAAGCACTGAAAGTGTTTTATTTTACTATTTTTGAGCCTCAACTTTTTTGATCCAATTTTCTCTTGATGGAATCTTTTGAGTCTTCAAACTTATGACCAATTCTTTTTTTAGGACTTACCAAAATACAACATAAAATAAGAACCCATTTACATAGATTAAGTCCAAATTCATTCTTTCTTAATATTTGCATATTTTCCAATTTATCTCTTCTCTTGTAAGACATCAAGCTTCATACTTCAAATTTTGAGCTAATAACCTCAATGTCTTAATTATAAATTGAGAATCAATTAACATCAAATTCACCTTTGACATAGATTAACACATTATGCCTATAAATTATGCAAGTTCAAGCAACAATTTTTATCTATATCAAATATGCAAATTAATCTAATTTCACTTAATAATAATTTATCATTATTTGTCATCATCAAAACATATTAAATGAACATAAGAGGTCAATAATATGAAATTCTCGGAAGGACATGCGATGCCAGAGAGACTATATCATTCTTTTTTTAATCTATTTTTTATATTTTTAGTCCACCATTTTCAACTCTCTAAATATAATATTTCAATAAAAAAAGTCAAATGTTTGGCCTTCCTTTAATACTGATTAGTCATTATTTGTAACATTTAGATGATTAAAAAATATTAATTAGACACTAAGACAATCTTAAAAAGTAATTGAATATAATCTATAGAGGATTAAATAATATTCATTAATAATTAAAAATTACTTAAAAGAGAAATAAAAAGCCAAATGTCAATAAGAGAATGAGTCACTTGGCAAAAGTTTGAGAAAACTCTCTAATTATTATATATATATATATATTGATTTAAATAATTAAATTAGCTGCATTTAAATCAAAGAAACAAAACTAAGCATAAAATTCTTAGGGAGAATTGTTAACGAACCTTGCGTTTTAACCTATTAGCGGACTGTGAGATCTCCGAGGATTGATAAAATCTAAGATCACACCCTTTTCTTGTAGGAAAGCTACGATTCAGTCCCTGAGTTAGTCTGCAATCAGCTAAATATAATGGGAGAAATTAAACACTGGATTTCCTTCTTAACAACATTCAGGCAAAGCTCATATGCCAAGGAATATTTTTCTCGAGAAGCATATCAGTAAAACTACTGTCAAAAAACATATCTATGTACATAATTCTATACTCAGGTAAGGCGTAGTTAGCATCACCAATTTGAGTCAAGATTGACGTGAACAAAACAATTAATCAGTGGGACAAGTCCGGGGATATAGTTGCAAAAGTTGGTTTTGGTCCCTTTCAGTTACTAAGCAACCATGCTTTAATTGCCTTACAACCACTGCACCCAAAAACTTTTTATTCTCTGATAAAACAGAAGGAGCCAGCACTCAAAGAAACATCGTATTGGGATATTATGAAGTTTTCTATGTCGTTAATGGTGGTAGTACTCTTTGTTTTCTGGACATGCATCACCACAACCTCAGTTACTGTCGTTTCAGCCTCGGCCGCTGCAGGCTTCGGAAATTAGGAGAACATTGACTCTGTCGTTCGACAGAATGCTCGAAGGAAACTCGACGACATAGCTGATAAGTGCTACTTGCATGCATACTGATTATTGAATTTGTGATCGTTGTTAATTTCTGGATTGCGACTTCGATTTTTTATGAAATTCAAGGAAAAAAGGTGTAATGGAAAGTAATTTTGGTTCTGTCTCGGCGAAAAACCAAATTATTTGTTTGGTCCATAAATATTGGAATTCAAGCATTGCATGTTGAAGAAACCGGAGGTTTTCTGTGGCTATAAACGGAGAAATGAGCAGTTGCCATGAGAAACGGCCGGTCGTTCGAGAGGTTTGCTAATACGACATGCCGTTAGATTGTTTTTTCATGTCTCATGTAAGACGTGTGCTTTCCTATCAAATAGATGACATGTCGTTCTGAAAACTCTGCTTGACAAAACGTTCTGAAGCACTCTCTTAACCTGTTCTTGAAATTTAACAAGCTTATTAATCCATTTTTATGTATTTCAGGCTCCATAAACATTGACTGTGGCTTACCGGATGATTCCAGCTACACAGACATGACAACCCACTTAACATACATTTCGGACAGGACATTCATCAACCCAGGACAGAACAACATCATCTCTCCAAACTTCAGTTCAGAAACACTTCCTTTTCCGCTTGCTAATCTCAGGAGTTTCCCTCAAGGAAGGAGAAACTGTTACACTCTTAGACCACCTGAAGGCAAAGCAAGTGTGTACCTGATCAGAGCCTCCTTCATGTACGGAAACTATGATAATCAGAACATGTTGCCGCAGTTCAGCCTGTATGTTGGAGTTAACTTGTGGGATATTGTCAAGTTTGACAATGCATCTCATGTTGTGACCAAGGAGATTATACATGTCCCTAAAATGGATAACATATATGTTTGCCTTGTGAACACTGGCTCGGGAATTCCTTTTATTTCTGCTCTTGAACTAAGGCATTTTCATAATTCTACTTATGGAAATCAATCTGGATCCTTGGTTCTATACAAGCGTCTTGATTTTGGCTCAACGACTGGCCAGATTATAAGGTGATAAAATTTCGGACTTCATGTGTCTTTTTACATTTTGTAAGTCATAACACGTTCTGTTCAGGGTTGATAAAATTTCTCAAATTTTCTGTTTTGAGGTTAACATAATGTGATTTGATGCATTATTGTTCAGGTACCATGATGATGTATATGTGATCGTATATGGTCTCTGTATAACTGCCCTCTTTGCACATCAGTTAGTACTACTTTCACGGTTGATTCTGTGGATGATAGTATTTTCAACTTACCATCAAAGGTTATGAAAACTGCTGCTCAGCCAAAGCGTGTCGATTATGCACAGAACTTTGAATTTGACATTGGTGATCCCACTTTAAAGTTTTACATATATATGCACTTTGCTGAACTGGAAATTCTTCAGGAGAACCAATATAGACAGTTCAACATATTATTAAATGGTAACCTGCTGAATGAAGGTATCCGGCTTAATTACTTGCGCTCGACAACTATAGCTAGCCCGCGGCCAGTCAGAGGAGCGAAGCTTGGCTTTTCTCTACAGAAGACTGCTAATTCCACACTTCCACCAATCCTGAACGCAATGGAGATATATGAAGTAAGAGATTTCTTGCAGGAGCCAACTAACCAAGAAGATAGTAAGTTCTTGTTTCTTAGATTTCATGCTGTTGTATGTGTAATGGGGAAACTTAAGCAAGATAGACATTAATTTCATTCTGCAGTCAATGCTATTGAGGAGATCAAGTCAAGCTATGATGTGGATAAAGGAGGCAACGGGATCCGTGTGGGCCAGAACCAAACCCTTGGGATGGTTTGAATTGCAGTTATGATGGTTATGATCCTCCAAGCATTGTATCTTTGTATGTGCTTTGACAAGTTATGCAACAAAGAAAAAAAGTAGTTACTAATTATAACATAAAAACTACCAGTTACTGAATAAAAATATAATTATTTGCAAGCAGGAATTTATCATCAAGTGGATTACAAGGATACATACCTCCTTCGTTGACATACCTTAGATCATTGCAATACCTGTAAGTGAAAAAACTATATGGCACTGAATATCTTTCTTTCATAAAATATACCATATGAATTCCTCAACAATACAACTTGTCATCTTGGTGACTTTATTTTTCAAGGATTTGTCACGCAATGAGTTGACAGGAAGAGTTCCTGAATTTCTGTCAGAACTCCCACTGAGAAGTTTGTAAGTTACTAATCTATTTCATGATAAAAAAAAAATTATTCCAGTGAAGGAAAGTGAGCCAAATTAACCAATCTTTCAGGAATTTAGAAGGAAACAAGCTCTCTGGTCCTGTTCCTTTGGCTCTAACTGAAAGATCCAAGAATGGTTCGCTGTCATTAAGGTTAACTAGTTCCTGAACTAATTGTTAGACGATGGTCAATACAATTAAACTTTTTATAATCTTCTACAAGAAAACAAGTAGTAATGATTTTCTGGTTTCTTGCCTTCCCTATTACAACTGATCCAATAATAGTGTGGCTGGAAATGTTGGTCAGTGTCTGTCGGCTCCATGCAAAGAAGCGAAAAAAAATGTTCTGGTTCCAGTGGTTGCAACCATTGATCCGCTTGTGGTCACCGTCACAGCACCGATTACGTTTTGGGTCTGCGAAAAGAAGAAAGGTATACATAAATTTTCCCTCTATATAAAATTTTGCACTTCACATATGTATACATTTAGTGTTTAAAATGACAAATCAGACTGAGAACAAACTGTATTTCCAAGTGCTTCTACAAACGTTTTACACTTTTACTCAACAGACATGATGCTAATGGAAAATTCCTGCAGTGTTTGAAGTTTCAAAGCTGTTTGAAAATTCTCAAACGGGAATAGCATCATCAATTAAGTCAGAAACTCGGCAGTTCACATATCTGAGATCATTGAAATTACCGATGACTTTCAAGTAGTTGTTGGTAAAGGAGGATTTGGAACAGTTTTCCATGGCTTCACCTCTGACGGTATGGAAGTTGCTGTCAAAATGATCTGTCAATCATCAGCACATGCCACATCTCAATTTAGAACTGAGGTATGTTACTTCAATGTTTTATGAGGTGTGATTTTGTTGAATAGTAATTTAGCAATCAGATTTTGATGTGCTTAACTCTTATACCAACAGGCCCGGCTCTTAATGAGAGTTCATCATAGGAATTTAGCTTCATTTATAGGATATTGCAATGAAGGCAAGAACATAGGCATTGTCTATGAGTACATGGCATCCGGAAATCTAGAGCAGAGCATATTAGGTATTGACCATGCTTTCATCTTGTACTGAAAAGGAGGGAAAAAAACTGAAGAAAAGGTTCTCATTCTTTGATGCTTATGCAACAGATAAAACCAGGGCACCTCTGAGTTGGAAACAGAGACTACAAATAGCACTTGACGCTGCGCAAGGTAAACATTCAGAAAGCAAAATCAACACTGCTTTGGATTTGCATTTCTCTCGCAAAAACATAAACCACAATTTGTTGAGTTTAGTTTTGATGATGATGATGAGAACAAATCATCCATAAAAGATAAAGACCAGAAAATGGTTGTGCTGAAAATGACTACTATGCACACAGTATTGATACTATGCACACAGTATGCTGGTGGAATCATACTATGCACACAGTATTGGATACTATGCACACAATACGCTGATGGAATCATACTATGCACGTAGTACTGATACTATGCATGTAAACGGGGTTCCAAAAACTGACAAATTCAAGACGCTCCTCAGGAATTTGAATTTGAATATTCTCTGATACAATCACGTGAAGTATTAAGAGTGCAAACTTAAAAAAATCCTTCTACGCACGTAATATATGGTATTATGCACGTAATATCTGGTATTATGTACATAGTATCTGTTTTGTGCACACAATATCTGATACTATGCACATAGTATCCAATCTCAGTATTGTACAATATTTGGATATATTCTACAACGGCTCTATTATTGATTCCAACGGTCACAAACTCCAAGAAAGCTATAAATAAACATCTACAACATCAGAAGAAGACAGAGAATCATAGAGAAACCTTGGCCACACTTTGCAATCTTTATTTTCTCATTTATTCTCTCAATTTCATTTTTAACTCTTACTATTTTCATTTGCTATCATTCTTAGGTTGGGTTGAGCTTAAATTCTGTGTTTTGGAAACACAATTTATAACAATCAAAGTATTTGATTGAAGGTTGTATAGGTTTCCTTGTTGAACCTTTGAAAACAAGAGTGGTTTGCTAGTGAACCTTAGAAAACTAGTGGATAGGTTTTTACTTGTTTTGGTTCCTTAGAAAAACAAGAGAGGTTGAAGGTTTCTTAGTTTGTTTCCTGCAAAAACTAGAGGTGTAACGATTTGCTTGTTGAGCCCGCAAAAACAAGTGGTGTAAACGGTTTTCCTCCACCCGAAAGTGAGGAGATAATGGATTGAAATTCTTGAGTAAATCTCAAGGAGTGAACGTAGGTCAATGAGGACCGAACCACTATAAATTGAGGCTTTGTTTTCTCTCTCCTTACTCTATTTATTTTACTTAATATTTGTGAATTAGTGGTTTTATTGTTTCCGCATTTATACTTTGAGTAAATCTTTCACCATTGACCCCG
>CAODLS010154796.1:0-18213 GCA_948243855.1 Flueggea neowawraea | reverse complement strand
ATGACTTCCCATACTGTCGTACCCTCACTCTCTCAGGTCCATGAAATGATGTATCCTGGCTATCATCGGTAGCCGAACTTGACCTCCTCCCTCCTCTTTCTGATCCAGTGTCCCTCTCATCACTACTTCTTCTCTCCTTGTTCCCCGTGACGCTACTTGCCACACTCCTTATACTCCTAAACCAACCACTCTTCTTTTTCATCTTCGAACTTGCACCTCCAATCCCTCCATTAGTACTCAGATCAAGATTTTCCCTATTACCATCCTCCACATTTTGCCGCCTCATCAACTCTTGCACAATAGGTGAATGCCCGACACTCATTTCAAACTCTTCCATAGTCAACTGCCTTCCCGTTCCCACTTCCTTCAACTCCTTCCACGTCCCATCTTCCGTGACCTCATTAACCACAAACTCTTTCCCATTATCAAGATTCTTAACAATACAAACCTGCATCTCTTCCCCCGCCGTGGTGCCCCCGTTATCTCCATTACAATCCAATTCCTCCACAAACTCGCCCATAAACCCTGCACTTGACCAGCTCACATTCAAGTTCCCATTGGAATTCGCTGAATCAGATCGATGATTCCCATCCATCCTCCTTCCCAACGGTGGCTTACTGGGAGAATTCCCCGACCCGCCACCACCACTGTTTCTTCCAACATTATCAACAACAATAACAGCGGCATTCCCGTTATTAACATCATTATTCCCACCCTTATCACCGCTGCTGTTGTCATAACTCAAATTACACTTATTTACATCAATCGAATCCCGCAAAAGAATACTACCACAACTACTACTATTGTTGTTATTATTATTATAATTATCATCATCACAATAAACAGACAAGACCGAAGACGAACACGAATTAAAACAACAATCATCATCCTCACCACCACCATCCGATTTCGATCTGACGATCCCAATCTCAGGCCGACCAAGGGTCTTACGGTCCGACCGAGGGTTAGACCGGGACAGAGAGGGGTCATCACTGAGGCCCATTTGTCGGAGAAGTCGCTGCCGGCGCTCGGAAATGGAGGCAGGCTCGGAGATCCAAACATCGTAGCGAACAAAATCAGCAGGAACAGCCCTGTCGGGTCCGGTAGGGTTGGGGTCGGTTTCGGAGTCGGAGTTGGAGGTGGAGCAGGAGCACGACGAGGAAGCAATGCGATCGAGAGATTCATAGAACCGTTCTTCCTCCTCCTCTTCTTCTTCGCCGTCTTGTTCTTGTTGGTGGTGGTGGCGGGAGTTGTGGGTCTTGGCGGCATCGTTTGGAAGTAGGAGGGTGACGTTCCGGGTCATGGTAGTGGTGGCGGTGGAGGAGAGAGGGGTTTGGGTTGCATTGTGGTTTGTGTCAGAGAGAGGAGTGGGGCATTTTTGTGGGGGAAACGACGGGTCGCGTTGGATGGGGGATCTGAGAGAGGTCGGAGAGAGAGAAAGAGAGATCGGATGAGAGAGGGGGAGGAAGAGGTGGGTTTATGTGTGTGGAAGGTTGTGTGGGTCTGAGAGTTTGGTGATGTGTGTTTTTGCCTGTTCAAGTGAGAGAGAGAGAGAGAGAGAGGGGTTGTTTCTCTTTTTTTCCTTAAATTAGAATTCCGGTTTCTTTTTTTTTTCCTACTCTTTGGTGTGTATATATATATATATATTTAAGATTTTTTTGTTAACCATAATATTTAATATATTTTTATAAAATATATAATATATTTTATATAATTAATTTTATAAAAAAATATATTATATTTTTAATTAATTAATTATTATAAAATCAACTAATATGTTATATGTTTTATCTGTTTAAACAAGTCTTTTGTTTTTTTATTGTTAGAGATGATGAGGATTTTTTTTTTTCAAGGAGATGGCGAGGATCTAAACCTGAATTTTTTTAATTAAGTCATTTTGTCTATTTAGAATCGATTTGTGATTTTTTTAGCGCTATAAATGACTCTGGTACAAATGAGCAGTAATATTGTTGATTGAACCTATAATTTTACAGAGGTAACAATACTATAGAACATATTTTACTACTTACTAGTATCTTATCATTTTCATATTTTTTGTATATTATTTACTTGTATCTTTTATTTTTTTTTAACAAATCATTGATATTGTTGACTAGTGAAGATCATTAAGTTCTTCTTTCAATCGAGGTTCCACACTTTAGCGGTCCGTCAAGTACAATGACGAAAAGTTACAATTTCTCTTTGTTTCCTTTAACTCAAATTGCAAGCCCTCGAATCATACGTTGATTTTGAAATTTTTACCATTTGAATGAAGTTAATTATTTAAAATTCACAATAAAAAATTAAATGAACTAATGCAACGAATATACTCAAGAAGAACAAACATCATTTTTTTTCTTGAATTGGTTGCTTTTATCCACAGCTTGCTTTTTTTTTTAAAAAAAAAAGCAAAATTAAATGTTCCCTTACAAAAATTGTACATTTTATATTATGATTATGAATTTTTAAGTTCACATATTGTGTTTTATACTTTATCACAATGTTTAAAATTTAGCAAATTTATATAAAATTGTACAATTTTTACAAATCTAGTGCTATTAATGATCCATTAGTTTTTTTTATGTTGAATGCTAATGTGATGATGATATTTTTTGAGCGCTAAATGTGATGATGATACAGCGATAACGTGTTAGTTGTTCCTCATATGACAGTAAATTATCCACTAATGTTAAGTCATCGCCATATAAGTATTTAATGGGAAAAAAAGGAAAAACTAACCGAATGCTAATGATGATAAATTTACAAATGACTTATTTCAAGTTTGAAATATTATAATAAAACATAATAAGTACAATATATTAATGCATAAAAATGTCAATAAGCATTTTGTTAATCCCTTAATGTAACAAATGATAGTTGAATCGTAAAAAAATACACAAGATATTAATGAATAAAACTACACATATAATACAAAAATCTATAATTCATATCCGAATGTTTTTGAACATAAAAAATTTAATAAAATTGCAATACTTTAGATAAGTAATAAGACAGTATAAACGAATTATAATAGTGATCATATGATTATTATTACAGTCATATATTATGTATAATACATATTCATAATATACATGTGGGTATGGACCTAAAAGGTACGGTTAGAGTAAAGTTATATTTATATTATACATGTATTCACACGATAAAATGTAAATAATACTCGTATTCGTATCTATAAATGACCAAAGCGATAATACTCGCATTGATCGGGTATGAACAGAATACCAATGGTCATCTCTACATACACTATATATACTCCATTTATACCCCTTTTCAATTTCAAATGCTCCTAGAACATTCATTCAACCTCAAAGATTTTAACTTTTGTCCCCTTTTCAAATGTATTGGTAGTGTCTAATTTTTTATATAAAACTGTTTTGACGCACAATTTGGTCTTCAAACTCTTCCGTGTATCTAACCTCATTGAGTTTTTAATGTACTTGGTACGAGTGCCCTTTGCATCGACACCTTATATACTAAAGTATAATAATAGATATTTTATGACTGAACTGTGGGAGATTTGAGTAGTCTGTATTTAATGTTTGACTTGTTTTTTATATTATTATGTCGTAATAGGCGCTACTCTAAATTACATGTAATTTGTCATATATTTTTACTTCCTTTTTTAATAATTTTAAATGGATAATTTAATTGGACTAATAAATAACTTGACAAATAATAAGAAATGAAATAAGAATGCAAATGATACCAAGTGCATGGAGGTTAAGTGGAACCTTTTGTTTCATCTGAACTTGCATCCCGATCACACTTCAGGTGGGTCGTTTATTCACATGAACTCAAAATAACGTTACATTCAATTTCGTAATTGTTTTACAATTCTCTCTCCATGTCTCTTTATAAACATATTAAATATATTTAATAGTGTGAATGAAACACCTGTTTGATTTGGAACGTGTGAAGCATGATTTGTGAATATACAAGGTTTTTCTTTTACTATAATACATAAATACGATATTCTTTTGACGTCATAAATACAATATGTTTGTGTCCTAACACTTGTATAAATTAATAATATTTTTTTAGAAAGAAAACTATGGTCATTTGGTATAGTTTTGTGTTATGTTTTCACATGCTCTCCAACCATCTAATCATTGGGCAACAATGTGAAGAAGAATTGAATAAAAAAGAGCACTTAAATCTTTCCCATAAATTTATGTCACACACACAATTTAACCATGAAGTAGCTTCTTTTAATTATTATTATCTCATGTTGGCTCTAAGAATTATAGGAATTGGCTTAAGGAGTTTTAGGCTTTTAGCTCAAATTTGTAATATTAAAGGACCTCTCAACTTTTAAAAAATACTTATTGCCGCTTGAATGTTTCCATTATATTTTTGGCGCATTTATTTTGGCATATTTCATTAGATGTTGTTGTGTTTTGATAAATTGAATTAAATTATATAGATTATAGTAAAAACATGACACATTTTTTGATAAAGTATAACATTTTTTTAATAATACTACCACTCCACTCACTTGTTAACTCACCTAGACTGACACCATGTATAAGTGAAATTTTTTTAGGTCAAAATATAACCGAATGTATAACATAGTAGATAAATATTAGAAAAACAAACATGTACAATTCACTGTAGCATAAGACGTAATCCTTTTTTTCTATTTGTCTACTATTGCAACTATCTAATTTATAAATCTATTATCTAATCTTTTCATCGAACTAAAAGACTTTGGATCAAGCTAGGAATGTTTAGATCGAGCTGTATATTATATCAAGCCTGGCATGTTATAAGCTTGTTTAGATTTTGACTGGAGTTTGATTTATTTTAAGTTCAATTTAATTTTGTCGCAAGTTTATATCATAGTTCATATAACTGAAAAATATGTCAAAGTTATTTAACAAATAAATTTTTAAGTTGATAATCTATTCAATTTATACAAATTCTCTATATATTGAATGTTGTGTTTATAAGCATATTATAGAGCTTGTTCACAAGTCTATTATTAAACATATTCATGAGCTTGTCATTGAAATTGTTCGCAAACTTTCAAACTAAGTTTTAGATTTTCAAATTTGACTTATTTATATTTATATCGACCTTTAAAATTGTTAAAGTTTAGTCCATTTATATAATAAGCCAAACATGAACGAACGCTTATCAAATAGGACGCGGAACCACTAACAAGCGTCTTGGCTTGGCTGATTTACACCCATTTGTTTAGGAGGTTTATATTCGCGCATAGGCTAGTTGTGAAGGTGAAAAACAGAAAAAACCCATCGGAAGTACGAATTTGAAGAAGAAGGAAGAAGAGTATAGTCAAAAGAGATTAACTACCTACTGTCGTCCTACAATAATAACAGACATGGTGTCCAGCTCATTACTGTAGAGTGACGGTGACACCTCATAGCATTCCCTTTCTTCAACTGCATTTTCTTTCCGGGACCATTTCGCCATTAATTTCTCTACAACTTCCTCTTTCTCTCTCGAGGATGATGATGTTTGGTTCTGTTTTAAAACCGTAGCTACTACAATGGTTTTTTTTTCATTGATTTATTTCGTTCATAATCTCTAGGAGGACTCGATGGTCACGATCCAAACAATTCTAGTTTTCTTTTTACATCGGATTGTTTTTGGTAATCTAACAATTGTTCTAAACAAAACATCGAGAAACGTGATAACATGCAATGCAAAACTTCCTACGTCCAACAAATTCACAAATCTTCTTCCAAAAATAAACAATCAACAAAAAAAATTACTAGCAGTTTTTTTAAACATGGTTTCCTCTTACTTTGATATTGTAGTTTTGCATGTGCAAACATTTTGTGTTTGGAGTTTTTCCTTATTTTACTAAGTCACTGTTTTAATAGCTTAATTTGCTAATAAAATTCTGCTTTTTTCAAAAAAAAAATTGTTAGCAATTTTTTTCTTTTTAAGTAGTGGTATTTTTTTCAGATTTGAATTTCTGTCATTTTATCAGATAATTTGTAATTAGTATGCTAATCAATGATTGTTGTTATGTTATGGACATTTTTGTAAATTTATAAACAAACGAGAAGACATCTTTTAAACTGATAATAAAATATGTAATTTCACCACGCGTATTATAAACAAGAAATTATTGAATAAGCAAAATTGTGCAAATAAACTTGTAAATCAATAAGTGGTAGTAAATTAATACTAAAAACTCGAAATCATAGTTAAGCTCTGCTTATCACTAATTGATCATTGAATAAAACATTTTAGGAAATCACGTCAACGTTCTAATTATGCAAACATAAAAAAAAACTTTCTAGTTGTGCTATAAATTTAAATATATATAGCATCCATATATCGAGAATTGAATATCAAGATTGGACCAAAAAGAGTATCCTACTTGATATAATAGAAACTATAGGGAGTAGTAGGTAAATGGTGGAATCAGTTAAGTATATCATTGAAGATATTTTGGGAGAAGTAATAAGTAATGTGGTCGTATATATGTTACTAAGCTAGGCAAATATGCTAAATGAAGAATATTGCTAAACTTTGACTCTAATGTTGTAGCTAGCTAGGCTCACATAGGGTCATATGTATGAGTAGAAATATTTATGCAGATACAGCTGAGTCTAAAACCCTAAATTTGGTAGAGGACAGTGATTTTGCATTGTTAACACATGGAAAATAATTAAAGATGAAATTAAAGGTCTAAGTAAATGACATGTGGTTTTGTGCCAATAGGGTTAATTTTGATCACTTGTTTTAATCATGGGATGCTTAGAATAGCTCCATAATTTCCTAACAAATACCTACATAGGTGATTAATATCATTTGTTTTCTTGATAGTTTGGTGATTAAAATCACAGACTAGAAATGTGAGTATATTTGACGTACGTAATTGAATGTGTTAGTTCTTAGTGGAGTTTTCACTGTTAAAGTATATGGATTTGAATCTCAGCTATAACACTTGTTGTAAAAAAGAGAAAACCGAACTTTTTTTATTCTTAAAAATAGTTCTTCACTTTTGTAAATAAAAAAAGGTCTAAATTGAGTTTATTAACTAATAGAAGAACAAGTTAAACCCTTTTAATTCAAGGATAATATAGGTGCCTTTTATTTTCAAAATTGTAAAATTACTAAGATGTTGACACAAGAAACTCTAATTCTGGCTTTATTTTGGTTCAAGAATCATCATTTGACCCCTTTTTTCTATTATACGAGAGAAAATTATAATCTTGGTTAATTCACAAATAATTTTATTTTCAATGATTTTTTTTATTCCATTCAATGGATTAGGTCTTAGTTTTGATCATGAAGATATATGAGGGGTATGCTATATAAGTCAGCTATTAGCTCATGATCTTTAACATTTTGTTTAAGAAAAACAAACCATGATTTAATTTAGACCTAACATCCTACATTATTAGAATAGCATGTAAATCATCAAAGAAAACCCAAAATATAATTCAACTCATTATCAAACCCAAGCATGTTACAATTAGAATCCAATGCTAATTAATTTAAACAAACAAATGTAAATAACAGCTTTGCTTCATGTACATGCACAACAAAAAAAGCCAAGAAAAGCATTACAACTCACTCTTGCACATGAGGTTTTGAGGAGCTCGTGCACATTTTATTATTATTGGTATTTTAATAACTTAAAAAGAGGAGGAAGAAGCATAGAAAGGAGAGCGGTCGGTGGCCTCAAAACCAACTCTCACATTATAAAGGAGACTGCTACATATATAGCAATTTTGTGCTTTGAGCCAAAAAAAAAAACAAATGTTGGAGATTGAGTGAAACATGGGTTTGTTTTTGTTTTCTGTACCATTTTGGCTATGTTATAAGTTATTGACAATTATCATTAATATGTAAAAGGGATTTTATTTGTTAAGGGAAGATGGTCGAATTTCATGGAAAGTACTTGTTGAACAAAGAGAAAATTGTTAATGCTTTAATTTTTTAAATGATTGTTCATTACCTGTGAATAAAAAAATATATTAAAAAAGTCTGTTTTTTATTCGTCATTCTATCATTAATATGTACTCTCATTGAAATGAAATCACGGCCTCTTTTAGTATTGGAATTAACGCCAGATTTAATAAGTTATAAGTACATTGAGAATATATTAAAAATTTTAAGAATTCAATTTCTAATGAAAGAAATATTTTAAAAAAAAACTATAAATTGAGGTATGCATCATGGACTAGGTGAATATGTCATATGTGTGTGCAAATGCATGTTTTTATAAGAATGGTGGGCACGTTATCAACAATTTGGCATGTATTTGAATGGTTGTAGATCAATTATAAGATGTGGAACATTGTGCACAAATTTCACAAAGAATATAGTTGAGATGATTTTATTATATGATACTCATGTTTCCTTCTTCTTTTTCCTATTTGATTAGCTATTTTTGCAATTTTTCTCGTATTGAAAAAATGGAGCATGAGGGTTCCTTCTTCCTTAAAGGAATTTACTCGAAATTCATGCTATCATTCTCTCCTTTGTACTATCGTATATCTATTGATCAAAATATGATCTGTTATGTTTATAATATCCATTCTTTGGAGAACCTTTTTAGTTTCAAATTAGTTATTGTTTTGAGAAATAAGATTAATTTTGACATTTTTTCAATTTTAAACGTTCCAATGCTTCACTATTCCATCAATATACATGAGTTTTTTCTATAGGTGAGAAGATCTACAACTAATATGAGTTTATTTGGGCCAAAAAATGGAAAAGAGTGGTGTAAACTTATACATTTACTTAATTTGCAGGGATATGCTGCAAAATCATTTAATTATAAGAAATTTCCATTAAATTCTTGTCGACAAAAAGCAAGAAAATAGTATTATGAGCATGAATTACATATTTAAAATGCTTAATTAATATATCTTGTAAGAAATAAAAAAATTTATAAAATCGAAAGAAAAGCACCGTCTTCTCAAAATAAAATAAAAATAAAAATTAAGAAGTGGTAAAGAAAAGAAATAATGGCAGAGTTGAAGATGAGCAAATTAAGGCAAAGAAAATGGAGAGACGGTGGTGGTGGGTGACAAACACAATACAAGTGCATATTTGAAGATTAAAGTCAACTGGGGTCATTTCGCTGACTTTCTCTTCTACGATTTCCCCTTTTTGTAATTTTCAAAACTTGTCAATATCTAGACGTGACTCCTTCATAAAGCTTAATATTAATACTCTATGGTATTGGCTTGTTTGTCCCTTCCCAGTTCAATTTTTCTTTCCCTTTTTTGACTTATCAATATTTTTAAATTTATTTTATCAGAAAACTATAAGGGAGGAAAGAAGAGCAATGGCTCCTAACACGTAATAATTAAAACAATTAGCGCTACTACTGAAAAAATAAAAACTATAATTATTTTTTATTTTATAATTTTAGTTGGAATAATATGGTTGTACTAATAAATTTTAACGTGGTTGTCTGAAGCCAGTGGTGGTAGATGATTAGGGCCCTTTCACTTCAATAATTTCCTCTCGAGTTCCTTCATCTAATAAATTCATTCGTTTTTGTCCTATTTCCAAAATAGAGTGTTGGCCCCAATATTAGATTTTAGCTCCACCACAGAAGCCGATTCTAATATGTCCAGCATTTTATAAAAATTTATTCATGACAATAAATTTGAAATTTAATGGTATTATATAGTTGTTCTATTTTTTGCGCTAATTTCATTAAAATAATAATACTATAATAGGGTTACAGAAGGTAGTCCATATGAACCCAAGTACAAAAAGAGAGTAAATAGGCGTAAATTAGAACCATCCATTAATAGGTTTACAAAGTTCAAAACAATTTGCCAAGTCATTTGGTTAGATAGAACTCAACGTCATGTTTATCAAACTTAGCCAATCGAGAAACCTACCTAGTCCATCCCTAAAATGACACCAAAACCAGGGGTTAATAATATCGGTGGTCAATAAAGTTTTTGCGTGTCTCAGGTTTGGTCACAAAAGAAAAAAATGCTACAACATTATCATTCTTGAGTTTTTTATGCTTCAATCCGATAACTTTACCTAAAAAAGTGGACATGGTGGACATAAAAAACCCTGTAAGCATGTCACCTCTGTTTTCATGGATACGTTTCTTGTCGGTGTGGCAATTAAAGAATGCCCCAGCCTACCTGATCCAACCCGATCTGGCCGACCTACCAAGAACTAACCCAAAACAAACCCAAACCCTAAATTAATCGTCATGTCCTGGGTGTGGCATGAACCTAGTCCCACTCGACAAAAAAAAAGGAATCCTTTTTTTTCCCTTTTCCTCTCTTTGAACCCTAATGCGTGAAATCGGGATTGGAGAGTGCCAATACTTATCTCTCACATATGGTTGAAGACAACACAATAGTCTCCATTTGAAGACAACCTTCCACTTTCCGTCCGTAAGACCAACGATCCTTCAAACTCAGCGTCCCTTACCTCGGCACTTACGTCGTCTCTATTTTCTTCAGGTAAAACAATGAAACTGAACATGTATTGTGTTATCTATGATTGAAAGCTTCAAATGCATAGAAAAGACATTAGAAATTGTTTGGTTTATGACTTTGTAATTGGTGAAAGGATTGAATGCACAGAAAAGATTTATGAACTAGCTTGGGTTATGACTTTGTATTTATTGAAAGCTTCTAATGATTAGAAAGATTTTTGAAATAGTTTGGTATTTGGCTTTGTTTTTGTTCATTCTGTCGTTGCTGATGAAATAGAATGGCCTTAAAAATTACAAGTGGGGTCTCTTGTAATAGCCATATACATCAAGAGTCTGCACCTCTGACTTGTAAGTGTGGTGTGAGAGCTTGTTTGACAACTTCATGGTCACCTAACAACACTAGTAAGAGGTTATATGGTTGCGGCAAATATATAAGTCTGAATTACTTGAGTTATCTCTTCGTTGGAATAGTTTGTGTAAGGTTGTTGTGTTTGTGAATGGAGGTTGTGATTGTATCTAAGAATGTATTTATAAATTTCTTTGTGGAAATTTCTATTGGACAATGAGTTTGAGATATAAGGCTATTAGTAAATGGAAAGAAAATTATATTGTAACAGTTGTTTTTTGAGTGGTTGTGCACTTCCTATGTACTTCTCTTGCTTTGATTGTATATCATGTTTATTGTTGTTTTGCTATGCAAGTGTGATATTGTAGAGCAGTTCTTAACGATGGTGTTATTTTCGCAGAGCTCCGGTCGTAATTGCAATTTTTTCGAGTGGTACGATGTAGATGCTCCAATACGGTATAAGAAAGTTATCAAAGGTTTATTGAGAAGTCTGGATCGAGAGAAAGCAAAGTTTTGGAGGATGTGCATCATCTTTATTTCTATGGTTTCCCTATTAGTTGTTGGATTTTTGT
Organism: Flueggea neowawraea; assembly: GCA_948243855.1. Classification (NCBI taxonomy): domain Eukaryota; kingdom Viridiplantae; phylum Streptophyta; class Magnoliopsida; order Malpighiales; family Phyllanthaceae; genus Flueggea; species Flueggea neowawraea. Next base: position 6,869 of record CAODLS010154796.1, on the reverse strand, counting down.
ATTATGTTTGTCGTATGTAAAATGTAGAAAATTTGAACCAAAGTAGAACGGCCTGAAGGACTAGTTGTTTTGATATTATGCTGTAATAGAATTTCGGGATTGCCATCTACATTGTGAAAGTACATTAATGCAATGTTTTGATGTTATGGCGTGTAATATTATGCTATGAAACATCGAGCTTGTATTTTCAACATACTGATTTGTGTAAATCATCCATTTGTGTCAATGCTATGTTTCACGTTCCAAAATAGAAATGAGAGTATGATTCATCTTCCTTTCCAAGTGTGCATACAAAAAAATTTCATGTAACAAATTGACAAGCTTACTTAACAATTGTCACTGAAGAGACTGTATACCATAAACTAATTGTGAGTAGGAATAGTTTGGTGATTTAAACACCAAAAATATCATACAAAATCATCCAAATACACAGTCAAGGACTGGGTTTAACATCCAAAATAATACGTGGCCACAAACATCCAAAATAATCCACGTTTACATCGAAAGTGCTTCATAATATCATCCAAAATAATTTGTCAAATTCAATTAGCACAAAATCTGTGATGAGGTCTTTAGAAACGACATCCTTCATTGTTTTTGGGTTGTCACACCAAGGTCGTCTCCATTGCTCGAACCACCAACGTCATTTTTCTAACATAAACGGATATGTAAATCAATTATAGCACAAAAGAAAACGCAATTCAAATACATATTTTTTTATATAAGGATTTGGCGATAGGACAATTAAGTTAAAACTACTTTTACCTTCACACATTTGGGCATGTTATGTCCACGTTGTCCACATAAACCTCACATGGATCGTGACTTCCCTTTCCTAGGCAACTTGATCCTGCTATCCTCTTGAACATCTGAACAATGAACACCATGCAACGGTGATCAACGTTCAGCAGCCTCTCTTTTTTTCCTTTTATACAACAACTTCTATCTCTTCCGCTTCTTGCCTTCTTTTCATGGGCTTCCGCCCCCGTTTCTTTTGTCTTAAAGGAGGAGGTATGAGGTCAACCAAGTTGTTGTCTTCAATTCAGAGTTCACCGTTATTAGTTGAGTTGATGTAGAGATCGTAAACTTGCCTGCACCTCTCTAAGTGTAGTAGGGACTAAAATATTTGTCGATTGATTCATAGTTGTGAACGATAACAGCTAGTGTGTGAGCACATGGCAACTCACTTAATTGCTAGCTTCGACAAGCGCAAGTATGTTCCCTCATATTGCAAATGTATGGCCCTTCCTCACCTTTAACATGGACATTTGGACCTTCAGAATAACTAGGAATATAAAGAGGGATGAGCTCAATTGCCTTCTTTATTTTCTTCAACACCATGATGCCACTTCTCAACTACTTTTTTCTTATATATCTTTGTCATTATTCTATTTTTAATCATTTCCAACATGGAAATGATGGCCTTGTCTCAAGTGTCTAAAATGTAGCTGTTAAAACATTCACATAGATTGTTCAACAATAAATCACACTTGGGGTCCTCTCAGAAAAAAAGATCTTGTCCATTATCCAATTGGGCGATCGGGGTGGTCAAACCACGCTCTTCCCTCCACTGAATTAGACTCAGGTTCATCCATATCTTTGGCAAAACGTTGCGAGTATATTGCTCTAACAGCTTTCCAAATAACATCATTTGGTTCCTTCCTTGGATGTTTCTCTTTAAAGTTTGTATACATGTGCCTTATGCAGTGCCGATGCTCAACATTTGGAAAAACATCCTTCACTGCCCCCAATAAGCCCATACATTAAAAACCATATAGTCAAATTGATCGAAAATGATAATATAAAAGAGAAGAAAATGGGGACCAACTGCCATAAAAAAAAATATACAACCCAAAAAAAAAGGAGACAAACAACATCCATGAACTGTCGCGAAGTAGGGTTTAAAAGAATTAGATACCAAATAATAACTACGGATTGTTACAAAGTAAATATCAAAAAATTGAAGCAAAATAATAAGGACATTTGTTGTTAAGTAAACAAGTAGAGAAAGAACATTAGTTTGATAAGATACATGACTAAATAGATACTTGAACATTGAGTCACATAATTTGTACACTAAAGTCACAGTGTCAGATAAACACATAGCTGGTATGAAATCATTGCAAACATGCCAATTTCATATTTTAGAGTGTCTATAAATGGATAAGTGTCTGCTAAAGTTGTTTAAAAAAATCAAACACTACTAGTTAAGAGAAGGAACTTAAATTCAAAGCATGAAAACAAATTATGATTGCAATTCTAAAGAAAAAGGTGATTCCATAGTTAGTTACATCAATATAATTATTATGGCTTCTCACTAAAGAAAAAGGAAACACAAATTACCTTTTGCATTTCGCTCATAAAAGTGATTCCATATTAGTTGTTTAAATCCAAGCTCATTTGTAATAATTGCAAGAACTAGGTCCACGTTTGCCTAGTCTCTGTCAGGATGACTGCCCAAGCAATTGGGTACATGCAGTTGTTGGGATCAATGCATATAGCTGATAGGAGTTGCCTTTCATAGGAACCTTTCAACCAGCAGCCATCAAGGCATATAAGTGGGCGTAAAAATCTCTTAGAAGACTTTTTTAGGGCCGACAAGAAAACAAAGAAGCCCTTAAACTCGTTACGTTCCATCCATAACTCGACCACACTCTTAGGGTTGGTCAACTCAAGATCATGTTTATATGCGAATAGCCTTTGGTATTGTTTCACTTTATCTCCATGAATCCATTTCATGCAAAGGTTCTTGATTCTCTACGCTTTAGCCCAAGAAATGGTATAAGTGATGTCACATTGAATCAAGCCTATTAGCCATGCATCCGTGCAGGTGGGATTAAAGCGTAAATGACCCACAAATTTCTTATCCAGCCACTCAACATTCATGTGAAAAGTTTTGAAAACCTTACCACAAGTGTGTTAAAGCCTGACTGTTAATCTCAATTGTCGGGTCGACCCTACTAAGTGGAACTACATAACTATAGAAATTACAATCTTTCTTCTCCTTTTAGCACCTAGCTATACATCTTCTGCGGTCTTTAGTTGGAATATATGGCTGCTATTTATTGTGTATGCCCCAAACTTTCACTGCTTGCTTGAACTCACTAAAACTTTTAACCTTCACTCCTACTTCTAAGAACGGATTATCCATGTGCTTTTCGGCATTGAATTCAATGCCATCTCGGTTTGCACCACCACGTTCATCTTATTCTATTTTAGAATGAATCGAGTTCAACTCCGAATCATCACTGTATTCTGACTCCTCAGCATCTTCCCATTCCAATGGCATGTGAATATTAAAACTTGTACAATGATTTTTCTGACTACTTGGTTTTCCGCTAATCCTAGTAGTTGCAAAGTTGTGAATACTAACTATCTCCACATAATCGTCATCATCATCCTCAACCCTGTAGTCACCATCAAAAAAGTCATCGTCCTTTGAGTCCTCTCTATTTCCATTAACATCCTTACTATTTTTGCCATCTCCTATAGCATTAACCTCTTGAAAATTTTATGCACTGCTACCTGTGGTTTCTTTGGCAAGCCCATACAACATTGGTGATGGCACATCTCCGTCACCAAATAGCTTTTATAGCAATTGGGAGAATGTTGTTGAAATGTCATCTTGTACATTAACACAACCCAGCCTGACATAACAGTTATCCAATTGCTGAAATGTCATCTTGTACATGTGGAACCAGTCAAAGAAATGACACTCACCATCAGCGTAGCACCAATTTTGCACGCAACTTTTCAGCCAGAATTTAATTGTAAAATATTGGGCAAAATCCATGGCGGTTCCTGATATTTGACCATATCTCTCGTGCAGTCCCTCAGTTTTCAAAACTCTCTGTTTCGATCCCTACACATTAACACCATTATTTTATTTAACGTGCCATGTCATATTTGCTGACGTGGCACATGGTCCCATCAGTAAAAAAAATTAAGACCACTTTACCCTTTTTCTCTTCACTTATTCTCCTTTCTCTCCTCATTTCCTCTCTCTCTTCTCTCTTCATCTCTCTTTCATACGAAACAGAGCATCAAAACCAGTCTCTATGAAATTTTTCTTCTTCATAACTTGTTAATGGACTTCAATTTTCCAAATCAAAAACTTGTTAATGGATACTTGACAACAAATTTTCAAAACTACATCAGCAACAACAAAAAACCAACACCAACATGCTTTTCACCAACAAATCATACTCAAAATTGAAACAAAAAAAGAAATAGAATTGGAATAAAAAATTTAATTCCAAACCCAAAGGCCCATTTTACACTTTATCTCAAATCATAAATCTAAAGAATAGAATTCCCAAACTCAACCATTTAATACGGCAGCGTGACAATCTCTCCTCTCCACCAACAACGGCAGCGTGAAAGAAGGGAGAACTAAAAGTGATTTGGGAAAGGAAAAATATAAGATTAGGAGAAGTGAGAGAAGAGAGAGACGACACAGTAGGACAAAGATGAGTGAACACCACTGCATCTTTGTTCTCTCTCTCTTTCTCCTTTTTCATTCGGTCATCCACCTCCTCTGTGCGTCACTTCCACCTTGACGGCCAGTCAATCGCACCTTTCTCTCTCCTTATTCCTCTCTCTTTCCCTTTTCTCACATTTAAGAGCCTCTTTCTCTTTCTCTGTTGTTCTCTCTCACATAAACTCTCTCTATCTCACATCATTGAAGCCAACCATATCAACAAAGACAAAATCTTGCAAAGCCTGGGTTCTGGAGGATGTTGCTATCGACGGTGGCAAAATAGGCTGCTCAGATCTTAAATCCAAACACAATTGCAACCAAGACAGGTTAATTGATTTCTTTCTTAATGAATGTATCAGTAAAGTGAGGTTGAGTTTGATTTATGGGTTGATGCAGGGAAGTGTGTTCATGGGTTGGTCACAACATTTGGCCTTTTTTTAGGGGAATTGTGCTATTAGATCTTGTTTTATGTATATGTGCGCAAAATGCAGGTTTATGGTGGACGCTTCTCTTGTGTTTGATGAAATTCCTGTAAAAGATGTGATTTCTTGGACTGCACTTGTAATTAGGTATGTGCAGAATGGTGAGAGTGAGAATAGTCTAGAATGCTTTTTTCATATGCATAGGAAGAGATGGAGCATAAGGAAGATAGAGAGAGAGATAGCGACGGGTCTGGGAGAGAAGAGAACGCAGTAGTGGTAGAGAGAAGAGAATGCTCGTTGGAGGTGTCGATATGTTTTCTAGGTAAGTTTCAAGAGAGAAGGAAATGAGAGAGAAGGGGGGCGCGGGGGGAAGGGGATGAGAGATGCAACATTGGTGGGAGGGACGTTGATAAGGGGTAGATGAGAGAAGGTTTGAGTGATTTTTTGGAGTAAATTGATTTTAAAATCGAGAGTAATTTTGCCTTTTCGTGTTTTCTATTAAAAATAAATGGAGTTAAGAGCGAGAGATTGAAACGGTGGGTTTTGAAAGCTGAGGGACCCTACGAGACATATCGTCAAACCTTCGGGACTGCGGTGGATTTTGCCATAAAATATTCTTCATCAAGACCTGTCAAACCAGAGCAAAACCAAATCACATAAGAACCGACCACATACATAGTTCCACATAATATAGCTAACTAAAATAATTATGTTGAATTAAAAACTATTATGGTTTACATAAGAACAAAATCAAAGCAGAAGAAATATTATATATCTTTCTCAATTTCTATCTTTCTCACAATCAAACTAAAATAAACTACAAATAGCCACAAGTATGTTCAAATTGCAGTGAAATACTCTTTTTGTCTACATTCACAGCCAAAATTTTTAATAAAAAATCAATGCCCAACCAAAATACCTCTAAAACCCTAGATTATTGTGGGTCAATGTGTCAATGGTCGACAATCAAGGACAAAATGGGGATCATATGTCCACCAAATATATATGCACCGCAACACAATTAGGGTTACGAGATTTGTACATACCATAAGAAGGAGGTCCACGACCATTCACTTGACAATAAGGGTCGAAAAAATCAACCATCTTTTTCAGTTTATGTAAGATCCCACTAACTCCAAAAGAGAAACAACAATTACAATCAACCTTCTTCAAGAGCCCGCTGCTCTGACATAAAATCCAACAACTTCCTTACTTTATCTACAAGTAGGCTTTCAGTTTCAGTGTGGGAATGATGCTAACCGAGATGGAAAGTGATTTTGTGAACTGTGAAGAGATGGAAAGCAGAGATGGAAAGTGATTTTGTGAACGGCGGGTTGATAGGTTCATTGTTGCCACAATTAATTTAGGGTTTGGGTTTGTTTAGGGTTGGTTCTTGGCAGGTTGACCGGATTAGCTTGGATCGGGTAAGCAGTAGCTAATGCTCGGTAGAGTTGTCCTTAGTTGTTTGACAAGTGACATTTTAATGTTAAAAAATAAATCAATCAATACATATATTTATTTTAAGTTAGGGAGTTCTTTTCTAGGTTTTGACTACTGGTATTTTAACTGATTAACATGTGACGACTCTTGTAAATCTATTCTCTCCTTTCTCTTTTGTAATATAATATACAAAAAAAATCAATAATTACATAACAAAAAAATAAATATATGATCCATCAATATATAACAAAATTCAATATATACTTTTAAATCAGTATATATTACATAACAAAAAAATCTCAAATTTTGTTTTATATATTGATTTTTGTTATGTAATTATATATATCGATTTTAAAAGAGAGAATCATATATAAAAATTAGTGGTAATTTGATACTTTCGATCAAATTAAGATAATATTAGTTATATTGACTTAATTCAATGTATGAATGATAGATTGCATTTTATAATGTTTAATGTTGCATTTTGTATTTGTTTTGCGTGCCAAATTGTTGTTATCATTTTTTAA
>CAODLS010154752.1:0-17692 GCA_948243855.1 Flueggea neowawraea | reverse complement strand
TAAGCCCAAGTTAATTATGGTTAATTAAGTCCATTACTAGTGTAAGAATGAGTTTAATTTGCTGCCAACAAAGAGATTTTGGTAGTCTATAATGAGTGCCAAAAGGATTTGGAATAGCTTCCTACAAGATAGGAGGATATCTCACTTGATGTGAGTTAGAATCATGGAGATATTGTAGGAGGTGTTTAGAAAACCCTAATCCTATTTGGACTAGGATATTTAATGGTGTTTTAAGTGAATTTTTTGCATCCCAAGTCGTGCATAGGGTGAGCAAAATGTTGATGTCCTTCTTGCCAAAAGCTCTAAACACCTAGCTCTATAAAAGTGTTCATAACACACCGATTCCAACCCAGTCCTGGGCCGCTAACTCCTAGTCGTGATTGTGGACCAACATGGTATGGATAAGGATAGAGACACCATACTTTTGGTGTTGTGGAGTGGCTGGCTGAACATAAAAGGATCAACAAGTTCGTGACTCGATCGTGTTCTTCGTTGTTATTCGTCGTTTTACAAGGTAAACATTCACAACTCCTTCTTTATTGTATGTATCGGTTGTTTACATGGATCTTGGTGATTGATAATGTGTAAAAATTTTAAAATTTTGTTGTGTTTTCCCTACACATTATCCAACATATATATATATATATATATACACATACTTTGATATGGGGCACCTGCGCTACGTAGGGTAAATGTAGCCCTTGGTATACCAATGTGCAGTTAAGGCCCAGTTACCAGGGTTTTTAGTAGCCGTGTTCCAACCAGACTCATGTACTCAGTTTTAGTATGATGGCAGAGTTCATCCTTATGATATATTTATCTGTCAGTTTTAGGTCCCATATCTGTTTTCGATATACGATATATATAGTATATATCTTTTGTATGTTTCTGTCTGTTATTTGATTTGGGTGCGAACGATTTCAAAATTGAATTTTTGAATTATTATTTTGTATTAGCGTGTATACGTATATATACTTATATCTACATGCAGTATTTTTGAATTGTTTTCAAAACAGTTTTTGTGAGGCCTTAAGCCGATCTGTAGTGTTATTTCCTCACTAGGGATTCTTACCCCTTTATTTATGTTTCTTGTTTATTTTCCCGTATCTTATTTCTCAGGTCCTATTTTGGCATTAAGCAACTGTCCAGCATCCTGATACTAATGAGGTGTTCCACTTGATAGTGAGTGCCCTTTTGGTTTGGTTTCCTCTTGTTTTTAGTTAGAGCTCTACTCCGAGTTGTTGTTTGATTACTAGTCATATTTTGTCTTTTGGGATTTATACTTATTTTTTGATATATATATACTTTTCATACTTACTCGATACTATGATTTGATTACATATTATTTATTTACGTATATTTTTAGTATAAAATATTTTTCTACTTATGAAATATTTTGGATAAATGTATGCTTTGAGTAGAATGTCTGAATCTCTAAGACTTGTGCGAGATGGGTCGGGCTCCGGGTCAGTCTATCTTGTACGTTGGTCATGGTCCAGAAACGTCTCCAACATATTAGTATGTAATTGTTTTATGTATATATGCAGAGGCCGAACTACAACCTTAAATGTGGAGACCAATTGAATAACAACATATTTTCACTAATTATTATCAGTAAATAAAATATAAAGTAAATTTTTAAAAACACAAAATAGATATATTTAGCATCGCTTTCAAGAAAAAAAATACTTACTCATATACTTTTTTAATTTTTGTCTTAAATAAGAGTCAAATCAAATATTTTATCAATTTTGAGGAGGATATTTCAACAAAATTTAACAGTTCAATAACATTTTTAAAATGTAAATAGCTAAAGCATATACAAAATAACTTCAAAAATTATGTAGTCTGCTAAAAATATGAAAAAAATAATTAGATTTAAATATGAGATTTAGAAGTGAATTAAGTCCAATACTTAAGATTTTTTCAATAAAGAAAATCTTAAGTTAATGGACTTCCTTTATATTTTTTCACAAAGCCAAGCGTGACGAACTAATTATGGCCAACCTTGGTCCTTATAGTGGTCCGCTATTGTGTATATACTTAATTATAATACAACTAATAATAAGTTAGTAGCTCGTTTAAACTAGAATCGTCTCCAACACTAAAGAGTAAAGAGATCGAGAGTTCAATTTTTGGTGAGAGCAAATAAAATAAATAATATACATATGCACGTACCATTATTGTTGCCTTGATAATTATTTTGCGAGGATAGCCAAGGGAGGAGTCATCCTGAATGGTTGATAACAAAATATCGATTTCACCTTTCATCCTCTTCTCATGTTCATCAATCCAAGTGTTGGCAATATGATCAATTTCCTTCTGCAGATGCTTCATGGTTCTAATAGTTGCTTGAAAATTGCTTGTCCATCGCAAAATTAGTACGAAATCCGCAGGGACCATATCACCTAGACAAAACAAGTAGTCCCTTAATATTTGTCCAAATGGACGAATTTCATGTTCGTTTTTCATTTTGTTGCCTTGGAAGTATCTCTCCACAGCAATCATGCTTGTCAATATGTTCACTAGCAATTTTTCCAACCACTCGCAAATATTAACCTCGACTGGGGCGTTGTTGTCCTTGCACTCCATGTATAGATCATTTACCATGCTATTTATCTGTTTATTTTTTGATAAACCAAGGACGAAGAAAACAATTAGGGCAAATAAATGCAAACCATGATCAAGAGCTAGCTAGAGAATGTAAATAACGTTACTTTTTTTTTTAATTTATAAGGACAGGAATTATTATTCGTCTAATTTACAAAAAAAATGAATTAGGAAAAGTTATTAAACCTCCCATACTCGAAGAACAATCATACAACGTTACTATAGAGAAACTTCATGATCAGTTTTGGATTTAACGACAGAAAGTTTTCAAAACATCCGATGGATTAGCAAAGGAAAAAAAGCCCTCCATTATGCTTATTGTTGGCGAACCAAAAAATGGGTCACTGATCAATGGCTGATCATGTCCCTTTAATTTTGGTGCAAACTTGAAACTTATATAAAAAAAAAAACCGGAAATTTATCACCCATAAAGATTTTCAAGGATTTATGGAAATAAATTTCCCGTTTTATGAGACACGTAATCTATAAGAATAATTCAAATAGAAATTAACTCAAAAATATAAAATAATTCAAATAGAGATTAATACAAAAATATTGTTTATATGGGCGATCAATAATTATTGGGCTATTGGAATTAACTTCATATCATGGTTTTAATCAATAAAAATAAAAAAAATAATCCAAACAAAAATTAAGATAAAAGTATAATTTATGTGGGTGATCTATAATTATTGGACTACTAAAATTAATTTCAGCGTCAAAAGACCAATTTTTTAATCCTTAGTGGGACTTATAAAAAAATTGTGGGTGGCCAACAATTGCAGATGGCCTCTTTCTTGTCACGATCTAAGTCGGGTCACAATCGGTATACGAGATAAATTAACTATAGAAGTCCGGCCTAACTCACACAAGCCTCGGAGAACAGAAACTACTCAGATTCATATTATTAGTCGGCTTATTTACCATATTAAAACAGTTTAACAAGATAAATTTTCCTAAAACAGTTTAATAAGATAAATTTTTCGAAAACAATATTCCCAAATATTATTAAAATATAATTATAATATTAAAATATTAAATAATAGTTCAAATAAAATATTTTAAACGTTATTAACAAATACAAGTTCATAACTCACTACCGGGTGTGGAACAACTAACGTAACAGAAACTCGGTCCGAACAATAGAGCACTCACTGAGAGTGGAAGAACCAAACGACCTCTATCAAGATCACCTGAAAAGTGAAGTAGAACAAAGATAAGAAAAATAAAAAGGGTAAGATTTCCTAGTGAGCGGATAACACAATAGAGCGGCACAGACTCCTCAAAAGGGTTTTGAAAATGTTTTCAAAAACTACCACATGCACGTATATATCCAAATAATATTATATATATATATACACACACACACATATACACTCGTATATATAAATAAGTAAGTTCAAAATCCACTTTGCAATCATTTTTCCATACGGAGCAGACGACAAACAATTATCGAAATTTATTAGATGAAGAAATTAAATAACATGTTTAATTTTTCTCAAATCCCAAAATAGACAAAATGTTTTCCTTTCAAATATTTTTTTGAAATTCACATTCACTTTCGAATATATTCCAAAGAACAATACTTAAATATTTTCAGAGATAAATACTCAATTTATTTCAAATATGATTTTCAATTATTTTCAGAGTTGAATACCTTAGTATTTTCAAAGTTAAATATCCATATATCTTTCAGAAATAGTCCAAAAATATTTCAAAAGTGCAGTTCAAAATATTTTTCAGATAGTAGTTCAAAACTCAATAGGACCAGAACAGAATGTACATAATAGTATTGTGGACTCTGCCACTAGACAGAACAGATCATGTATCTGACCAGATACACGACTACCCCTTTACCCCAGCAACTAGGGTCTTCACAGAGCATTTATATATCAAAGATGTCCCAAATCAGAATGTTTTGCCGAAAACTTATTGAAATATTTATTCAAATTATTCAAAGTACTGAACAGAGTATTTATATCAAAATACAATCACTTTCAGATAGAATGTTTATTACAGAAAATCCTTTTATTTATTTCATAACAGAAAATCCGTAGAAAATATATTTATTTCAAAACAAATCATTTGTCTCAAAATTGTTCTTAAATCCAGGAAGAATAATTTATACAGAATATACCTTGAAATCCATAACAGAATGTTTATTACCAAAATTATGATAAATATTAAACCATAATATTTATTTTCAAAAACCATCAAAATTCTCAGATAAAATTTAATTTCTACAACAGAGATTTTCATATACATCAGATTTTTAGGAACTTCAATCCTTTAATTATTCCAATTTCATGTTAAGATCAGTACAACAAAATATATACGGAATTTAGAGGACACAACATATGTGTCTAAAGTGCTACCACACTCACCTGGACGCCGAACAAATAATCCTGAGCACGGTCCACCAGTGAATGATTGGTCACCTCGGAAGTCCAACTGAGCTGAATACAAACAATACACAAACAACTTAGATATGGTATTGTGGCTGTACCAAAATGCGCACAAATGCATATGCAAACTCGAATACTCCAACAAACCCTGGAAATCCATTTCGACCCAAAGTCTAACATAATAATTCAATTATTACACCTCAGTGTAAAATTATATATCAGTCCCTAAACTTTAAAAAATGATCATTTAGTCCCCAAGACGTAGAAAAATTATGGCTTAGTCTCCAAACTTTTCAAAATTTCTAAATTAGTCATCTAAGTAATTTAAAATTATAACTTAATCCCTCAATTTCTAGAAATTACAAATATGCCACTATACTTATCATAAATTATATTTCAGTTCCTGAAATGTTAAATATCAGTTTTGATCCTCAATATACTCAGAATTATGCAAAATTTTAGTTTTTGTCCTTTCGTTATAAAACTACACCAAATGGTCCCTAATCCCGAACCAAGCATTACCCAGCGTTCCAATCAACCCACATTGACTCAAAATCATCCCTAAAACCCAAATCTAACATCTATTTTATCCAAAACCTCCTCAAATGTCCCAAATCCGTTCTCAAAGATTTGGACCAAAATACCCTTCTATAAAAAACCATTCAAAACTTCATTTTCAACCTACATTCATGTTCTACAACTCAACCCCATCAAACCCAACAAAAACCGATCCAACATCCATAAAAACACTCACAAAATCCCCATTTATCTCCGGCCAAACACATTTGATTGTTCAAAAAAATGACACAACAAAAGAGGAGAGAGAAAGACGTACTCACCTTGGTGCACTAGTCCGATCGACGAGGAGGAGAGAGAGACAGGAGAGAAAGTCGGAAAAGAGAGAGAGAGTTTTGTGAGGAAGAAGAAAAAATGAAGAAGAAGGAAAAAAAAGGGTTTGGGACTACTGAGTTTAAAGCAAAACGGCGCCGTTTCTGCTTGTTCAAAAAAAAGTCGTTTTGTTTCCTTAAAATTCGGCTCCCACAGACACGAACGACTAACCTCACATGCGGGCGACAACAAGCTCAAACGACGCGTCGGTTTTCTTGTCAACTGAACTACATGTCGTTTAAAGCTCACAGATGACAACACACACAATAGCGAACGACACGCCATTTGGAACAAATGTTGAATGACATGTAGTTCAGCCTTCCCTTTTCTTTTCTTCCAATTTTCTTTCTTTTTCCAATTCCAACCAATTTTCACTCAATTTAACTCTCTAATACACTTCAAAAATTCTATTAAAACCAACAAAAATTTAACACTCCAAAATATCATTAATTTATTTAATGATATCTCAAATTAAAATCAATCTGTCAAAATAATTAATTCAACAAAAAATTAACAGAATAATGGTCGAAAAAATCAAGTTATTACATACTTCTCCCTTCAAAAGAAATTTGTCCTCGAATTTTTAGAAGATTTAGATTAGAATGATGATCTAGATGCACCCTCTTCAAAGCAGAACAAATCGCGCCACAAACAGGGAAGGCGTGTCGACAGAAATAACTTGAACAACAATTTCTACAAGTTCACCTGTAAGTCTTATCGTGACATGTTGTCTCGAGTACGTACTATGACTATTGTTCTTGTTAGGGTGATTGATCATGTTGCTCTTATACGCCTCAATGTTACTGATCAATTTATTGACTTGGTTCGTTCTGTTAACTTAACTATTTTTCTCATGACTGATTTGCCTACATATTCTGAGCTTGTTATTCAACTTTTAAATTTAATATGAAGGTTGATTCTACTATTCATACTGAGGATGCAGTTAAGTTTCGACTTTATGGTGAGCATATATCTATGTGTGTGACATATTTTAATCTTGTCTTAAGACTTATTGATGATGCTCATGTTGCTTCTAATGCATATTTGACTGACTTGGTTGATTATCCCAATGAGTTTAATGCTTCTAAATTTCATGTCAAATCTCTGTTGACCTGAATCCTTACAACCCTCGCTTTTCAAAAGCTAACACACTGCGTGATCCAGTTCATAGACTTTTTCAGGAATTCTTGGCTTTTAATTTTTTAGGACGCCAAGATAACAGTAACGCTCTCTCTAAAATTGAACTATTTTTCATTTGTTGTGCTGAACATGATATTCGGGTGAATATGGGGCATCTTCTTTTAACTCAGTTGAAGTATATTGTCACCCAGTTAAAAACCAAGAAAAAGAATTTGATTATGGGACCCTTGATTACTTTGATTGCTATCTGTGCATGTGATCTTCCTGAGTCTAACCCACTTCTCACCAAGCTTAACTCGGTAGAAGTGCTAGATTTTCGTGCTTTACAGAGAATGCAGATCATCCGACCCACGGATCAAAGCGATCAGTATGCCTTCTTACCAGCTGAGGCTGCCCTCCATGATGTTGTTCTGCCACCTCTGACCTTAGATGCTGACAGACTTGAGCGGATGAAAGCTCAGCAAATTTGCATGGAGGCACAACAAAACGACATGGCCAATCTTCTTTAGTCCTTGGTTACCACCATCCGGAGGATTGATCGGTACATTGATCAATCTTGTGAGCTCCCTCGTCGTTCCGATTATTAGACACCACTGTTTCCACCTATCCAGAGAAGCATTTTTCTTCCCTCTCTCTCACTTTTTTTTAATTTTTATTGCCTTTAATTTTTACATTGAGGAAAATGCAAGTTTTAAGTGTGGGGAAGGGTTTTGTGACTTTTTTTTCTGTTTTTGTATTTTTTGTGATTTATTTTGCGTGTGTTTCTCTTAGATGCATGTTTTCCATGGCATATTTGTCTTTTCTGCATGCTTTTCACGTACTGCAATGCATTCCAGCATGCCCATGCCATATACACTATTACATCTTATGTGCCGCATAGTTGAATTCCCTACTGGTTTTTACAATGTTCGGTGCGAGATTAGATTGTCCCTAAGTATTAGATAATTTGGAACTTTAGATATCTTAAGGTCCAAAAATCCTAATATACCCATTTGTGCAAAATTTAAATTTTTATGCATCATAAATTCAACATTAAACAGCCCCTAGTAATAGAGCCAACAGGAACTCATAGTTGGATTCACACAAACACCTGTGAGCCTTTAAAACATATATACTTTCTTTTGTTGATGTGTGTCACTCATAGTAGGACCCTACTGGGGTTTGTTATAAACTGCATTTCGAAGACCACACCGTTTTAATTAAGACACTAAAATGACAAAATGCATTGTTTGTTAACCATTTGTTTTATCTTTTTTCTTTCAATAACCACATTTTATGTTTATCCATTGTTTATCCCTTCTGAGCCTAAGACTTTTCTTTGTTTTAAACTTGTTTTAACCCATTTCTATTTTGTTTAAAACCTCCAACATTTGAACCAATAAGTTGAGAGACTTTTTATATGTGTTACATTGCCAAATTATGTTGTATGTTGATGCCAATCTTCTATGTTTATTTAGACATGTCATATATGTGATTTTACGCTCATATTTACTAGAAATACACCACTATCCTGTTTTTATGCAATGTTTGGATAGTGGCGTTGCTTTACTAAAAAAAGAGAATAAATGAAGTAAAGCAACGTAGAGTAAGTAAATGTTGTTGGCAGCCTTGTATCATTGAGCTTAGACATGTATTAGTGTTGTTTCGGCATTAGCTTGGTATATTTGTTTTGTTGGCAATGTATCATTTGTTCTCATCATCTTCTCTCAACTTATTAAACTCATGTTTTTAAGCCATGTTATAAGCCCTTTAAAGTCCTTTTTGATCGGTGTTATGGCTAAAATTATTAGTGGTTACGATTTGACCTTATGTCAAGTCTTGGAAAGCCTTGCTATGAGTAGAAGCATAAATTATTCACCTAAACACTTGAGAGATAGAGTGAAACTTGTGAGGGTGTGAATTTGGTTGTCCTTGTTGGGGGCATTACTAGTGTGGAGATAATTTTCTTTTAGGTGATTGTCGGATATCCTAGCGATGGTTATGTTTTCTTTTGAATATTCGATGCATATCGGTTTGGGTTTTGCACTATGTGGGGGTAATCAGGATGATTTTTTTTGAGATTCTTAATTGTGCTAATCCATTTTTACTGCTCGAGCAAAACAATAGACCTAATTATTATTATTATTATTAATTATTTTGGAGTGTAATTAGGGTTTCCTAATTAGTAGACATATAAATACTCTTTTATTTTGGATTAGAAGCTCTCTCTCGCATTTTATTTTGAAGAACATGACCTGGGTAGCAAGAAATTCTCTAGATTTTTGGCTTTCTTCTTTCATTATGTGTAACTAAACAATCTTCTAATTGAGGTATTTCTGAAATTCGATCTATTATTGTCGTGAGACTTTTGTTTTATTTGTTATAAAGCTTTACGAATATTTATTCAATCTTTGTACCTATTGATTGCATGATTCAGCAGGTTGTGTGATTGATTGAATGATATATTGTTATTTAGAATTAATAGTGTGTCACATTAGTTCTAATATAGGTAACAAACAGCGTGGATGTATGTGGTTTGAGCATTATTCATTTTTGTGAGGTTGAATAATCTAGTTTAAATGAATCACAACGTTTCTGGTTTCACGGACTAAGATAGAAGTCTCTTTAATTCGTACTGTTGTTATAGATTAAATCCTGTCAAGGCATCCCGAGGTTGTCTAGTGGTTAGGGAAGTAGTCTGCAGGGCGTCCTGGGGCTATCAAAAAATTAATAAGATATTGGTTAATCGAGTGTGTCACCGTTAGCTATAACTCTATCTGTTCGAATGCTTAATAATTATTTTTTGTCTATGATCAACTAAATGGATTGAACGGATGAAATACATTGGCTAGACTTTCTCATTATTGAATTTCTTCTCATTTTTATTGTTGCGAATTATTTCCTAGTTGCTAATTTTCATTTCAGTTTCACTTTAATTTTCGGCATTGCTTACATTTTCATAAATTTTATTTATTTTATTTTCCAATCAAGACATTTAAACATTTTTGTATCAGTCTCTGTGGTTCGACCATGTTTGTTACTATACTTTGATCTGAGTGTTTCGAAGCAGACTAATATTATTTTGGTGGATTTTACACCTTATCAATTACCAAAAAAGGAGAACAGAGAGAGAAGAAAAATTTAAGAGATTGGAACTTGGCATATTTAGAATTTTTTAGAATTTTTTTTTGCATGTCAGCATTTCTTGAAATGCTAATATTGGCATGTTTGAGACGATGAGAAAAATAACGGATTAGTTCTTTAACTGTGGGCATTTTTAAAAAAAATAAGAAATACTTATTTAACCATTTGAGCGGACGAGATTAGAAATATTATCCGTGAACGAATTGAGCAATATAATAGGGAAGTAAAGTAGCTTAACATTTTTGCGACTTGCAAGAATTTAATCTAGCGTACTATATAATTTTTCCTAAATTTTTTTAAAATATAGTCACCCTCAATATACATATAGGCCCGCCTCTAAACAAAAAACAAACTTATAAATGACCCTTATTCTAGACCTATAGTATTATGTTGAGCGTGAGAATTATACATTTGCACAACAAATTAATAGCACAAATCCATTAATTACATACAAATCAATTAGCCTATATTGAATATTCCTTCATCCTTGGAATTAATTATCGAACGATAATAAATGTTTGCCATTTTTATTAGAAATAAAACAACACATAAAAAAATTAAGCCTTTGTCGCAGCAAAAATTTTGATATTACAGAACTGAAATTAAATAAAAAGCTCTAATGTGTTAATTAATATACATTAAAAATTGCTTTGAAAAATCTACTTAAGAAAAGGAGAAAAGAGGCCAAGTTCGCAGAAAAGAAAAAGAAAAAGCTCCTTCTGTGCTTTTGGTTGACGTGTCGGTTTCTAAAAACTAGTTATGACTTATGAGGACTATAAACTAATGACAAAATAAATTAATTTTTCTAATTCTTTAATTTAATGCCCAAATACGAGGAAGGTGATAACCTCTCAATAATTCTTCGTATTGGGTGACCGTCTACTAGAATGTCAACACGGAACCGCCCTTATGGTCAGTTTTGTCATTTTACAACTCTTCTAGACGAATTGTTATTTTTAATTAATTGGTTGGCAAAAAAAAGAATTGCTTTAATTTGTTAGTGCATCTCTAATACCATTCTTTATATTTTAAGATATTTTTTATAAAATAAAAAAATAATTTTAATTTTACAGATTTAAAATAAAAATTTACTTCAATAATATTCTTCAATTCTACTCTTTATTTTGTTAAATTTTATAAAATATAAATATATCAATAATTTAAAGAGAAAGACTATTGAGTAGAGAATCATATTAGATAAAATAAAATAAAAATATATATATGAAACTAGAAATTTAATTAATAACAAACAAGTAAAAAATTAATTTAACTCTCTATAAATAAATAATTTATTACACTCTCTATAAATAGATAATTTATTATATTTTTTATATTATATTTAAAGATAAAAAGTGAAATAAATAATTTATTAGAGTTTAAATGATAAAAAATATTTAACGTTTAGAGCAACATGCTTTTAAGGCCAAATCTGTCTAGGAGTCCTTTGGATATTGCTAATTTGACAATTCAGCCTCAGGCTTTATTTTCGACTCGCATTTCAGAAACGAAGCCAAATTATAGCTCCTTTATTGGTTATATGGCATTCTTTTTTAATCTTTGACTTAATTGATTATTTTCATTTCTTTAATATTAAATCTAAAGTTTAAGGCTTTCTTCAAGTACTATTAGACAAATCCACTCAAATCAAACAATCCTAAATAACCAGCAAATTAAAATCGTTAAGGAAAAAAAATATTATTGCATTATAACTCAAAGAGAAGAAGCTTCTCATTATAAGTTCTGAGCATAATAGAGGGCATTGGTAACACATGAATTGAGAGTGGTGTGATATATAGACTCAAAACTTGATAAATCTGTTAAAATGCATCAAAATTTAACTCAAAATAAGTTTAAAAAGCTTATGTTCTAAGTAGATGAAAGTGAATCTTTATCACATTAGATAATATCATGAGAACGCTCTTTGAAGAATTAGAAAACATCCCTACAAATCATATAAGCTAAAGATATCGCTTATGTTCTCATTTGTCTCCTCCAACTCCTCCACAGTAATAATTTCTCCATTCTCATTTAAATATATATTTTACTGACTCACAAAGAGTGTTAAAACTCTATTAATATGATGACTTGAGTATCAGAGTGCTCTCAAGGGATGTGCCTCTCAACTTCTAACCCCCGCAGGACTCAAAAGAGATGTATTCAACTTCAAACTTCTCAATTCAAGAGTAAATTTGAAGAGCAAATATACCTTTGTTAAGGAAGACGATTTTGAGAATTGAGAGGTAATTCTATTTCTCTCTCAACTTATGGTACCAAAGCTCTAGTTCAAAATGCAAATTCACTTGTGTCAATGTATAAATTTTAAAAGAAAAATTTATAACAGCCAAATATTTATTTTTGGCATAATCAAACAACATTATATATATTTAGTGTTTTTTATTCAACATATCTTAACTCTAAAACCTGTATTAATATCACATTCTCTACTTCTAAACGATAAGATTTCCATCAATTTATTAAATACACAATATACCAACCTCAATTTACAAAAATTTAAACATCTCATAACTGTGTGTATATCACTCAACAGGTTCCCCGAGTGAAAGGCAGCAAAAAAATGATTGAAAAAGTAATTAGCTCAAGGGCTCCTTTGTAATATTCTGAAACAATAAGGACACTCAAGAATAGTTCAGAGGCCTTGTTGTGTTAAGGGTGTCTGTATATATATGTCTTCTTGTATGGTTGTAAACTGTATCCGAAAGCTGAAGACAGACATGGTGGACGATACTGCCACAGAGCTGAAATGCTTCCCCTGGTCCCCTAACCGCACAACCAAAAAAACTCGCAACTCGTCGCCTTGTTGGTTCTTCCCGATCCTACATCCTTCCAACCGAAAAATTAATGTAATTTCTGTACAAGAAGATCAGGAGGTGTAAATTTGTGCTCTCTTTTAATTTCCTTCACTTTGGAAACACAAAACTACAATTTGATTAATTTAATTTTGATTCCAATACGGAAAATTTCCAGGTTTCCAATGAGGTGCAAACAGGACAAACTTTGTCTAAAGAAGAGTATGATCGAGTTTTGCAAGAAAGGAACTCTCTTAACAACCAGCGACGTCGAAACGAAGAGGAAATTAGTAGGCTTAAGAACCAGGTACGTGTGCTAGCAAGTGACCTAAGCTGGCTTCTATCGGATTCGAACAACGACCCTTTGATTCGGCAAACCATTGTTACTAATTTGAGCCACATCCAAGGTAAAACAGGATCAAGTTCGAACAATACAGAGCAGCAATCTCTTGCAACAGCTGATTCCAATGTTGTAAACAAAGATCAAAATAGAGAAAAAGCAAGAGAGGATGACAAGAATCGGCCGGTACCTAGAGTGGAAAGAGACATAATCGGTGCAGCTCCAACCCCGATACGTATTATTCTGCGCGTGCGCAGCAGTGGAACGCCTCCGAAGCCACCAAGGCAGACCGAAGAATCAACCATGTCTTATACAGAGATATTTAATTCGATAAGAGAAGGAAAACAACTCAAAGTGGCAGGACTCGAACCTGCACGCGCACCCAAGATTATGTCATATACAGAGGTATTCCGTGTACTTGTGGGGAAAGGCCTAATTACTCCTCAGTCTCCGGAAACAGATGAGTCACGTCGCTACTCTTACAGCTCGTACCTGCCGATTTGTGAGTACCACAAGGGCAGTCATGGACATTCCACTGAAAATTGCACCCAGATGAGATTGCAAGTCCAAAAGCTTATCAGAGATGGTATTGTCAAGATTGAACCTCCCAATATAGTAGTTGTTGATCAAAACAATTCTTCTGTCCCCAAATTTGGCGACTGGACTTGAATGAGTGCTTTTTTTTTTTGGTTTTCTAGAGCTGTGAATATTCATTTTGTTTGATCACTTAAAATAATTGCGTGATAATGTATGTATTCATTCTATGTTGGATTGCTTTTAAACTTCTTCACTTTGTGATCCAAATGATGGTTTGTGCTAATAAGAAATTACCAGGCGATTGCTAGAATGAATAATAAGACCTCTTATATTCACCACAAAAACCAAAATCTATTATTGCACTATGAACAAAAACGGTAAAGGTCTCTCTCTCCCTCTTCCGGTAGCACATATGAACAGGGAAACTCTTCCTCCAAATTAATACACAGAGCCAACTTATGATTAAGTTGGTTAAATAGTAAAAGCTCGGATTTATCTGTCTCAAATCTATCAAATAAACAAAAAAACCACCTCAATTTATCACAAATAAATGTAATGGCACGTATTATATATATCAATGGAAGCTAACAATAATCGAACAAATAGTTTAAGGGCCATTGTAATATTCTTAAACAATGAGGACACTAAAAGGTGAGGTGTACGTATGTGCTCTATTCAAAATTATTGTCAAGCTCCAATTAGTTATCAAGCATGCATTCATTAATCAAAACCTTCACTTATTAAAAAAGAAATTTAATAATTTGATAATTAGTACTTCTCAACGTTGTTGGCTAAGTAATTTTGATTTTAAGAAGGCGACTTTCCAGGCTCCAGGTTTCTTTTATTATATATATATATATATATGGAAAGAATCTAACTACCAGTTTAACAAATAAAACAGTATATTTAGTAAATTCGAGTTACCTACCTCGATTCATACGGAAGCTCGACCCAACCAGCAGCGGAAGACAAAGATCAGGATCGGTTTGATGTTGGTCTTGCGAGCAAACCACGGTCGGGTTGGTGACGGGAGTGCTCGTCTTTCCCTCTCTCTCACGTTTTTGGTGTGTGGGATGGAATGGAAGAATTCTTCCTTTCATGCTTAATATATAAGCATCCAAATGAGTCTAATGGGCCATAAGCCCAATGGGCTTTGCATATGTGCCTTAAGTGCCCATTTCAATTGGGTTCGCCAATTGATATTGGTCCATCGTTTCGGTTCACACCTTAACCAACCGAGTTCGGTTCACCCGTCATGAGCAGACCGCTTTTTCCAACATATCTCACTCGCACATGACAGCATGGTACATCATCATGTAACATGGTTAGCATTCACATAACCATGCTCGATCCTTTCGTCATACAGACAAATAGACCATGCGACCAACATATGATAAGAGCATGATTGCTATAACCTGTAAGGGATATATAACAACTCCTTACTCAATCCTTCCAGAAGGCGCCTCTTGCAAAACAGCTACATTATGTCATAATGTATGCAACAACAGCACAATCTGTTGGAACATATGCCTTTTCCATAGTTCGTAACCACACAATCGCTACTTTCAAACTTCTTGATCTCATGAAAGTTTTACTCATAGTTCACACATCATGTGACAGACACATGAGAGCTAGCTAAGTAAACTTATGAGACTAGTGCAATTGCATCTAGAAACAAACTTTCCCTCTTACAACAGACAATCCACATAGCCAAGTTTACTTGCCCAGCTTGTCACGCTTGGTCGAATCAATCATGACCATTAACAACAAGCTAAAGTTGCCAAACTCAATTACACATATTGAATGTGTTAAGGGTTCTAAGGGTAGGTATTACCGAGAACTATATGCTCATGGTAGGGTCTCACACTAGGAAAAGTGATATCATTTTTCAATCTTTTTCATCCCTATGGTCGTGTATATAACACATATGGTATGATAATGTGTTGTGGTATTCTTTCATTCCCTTAGAGGAGCGCATGTTTATACAACATTGTCAACACAACACAGAAGTTTCGGTTAAGATGCATTTCGCCATCTAACCTTAATTCACATCGTAACATGATTACTTCTAGCTTTTAAGATAGAATATGCTAAAAGTCACTCAATTTTAGCATATGATCATTTAATGATCGTCATAGAAATTCATCCTATGGCATACGTCTTTTTTTCGTACGACTTTTCTTGCCCTTTTACAATGAACTCGCAATTGTAAAATGCAATACAACCTCTTGATTATGAACGCGCTCTAAGTCTTTCTACGTTCAAAACCAGCCTCATCTTAGTTCTTCCCCCAACGAACTAGGAAAGCTAAGGTAAACACCCATGTGAGTGGGTTACTTTTCTGTCCAACATGCTTTCTCACTTAACGGTACTACAAATGTCAACTCTCAATATTTGTGCTCGTGTATTGCTCACGATGATCGTATTAAAGATCATGTTTTAAGGAATTACATACTTTGTGTGTCATGCGGATCTTAAGAAACTTATTCCTCATAAGCTTTTATTAACTGATCTTCAATCAAGTCTCGCATGAATTTCCATTTCCAGGTTCACTTCACCTTATGAAACTTGTACTCAAATTTATTTGTCCTTATGCAAACAAGTCTTTCACAATACGATACTTGGTCTTGATTTGCTTAGACTTATATTAGATCTTTTCGATCTTTAAGCAATCGAGGTTGACTGTCACTAAAGACAGTCGTTTGTTCTTTAGGTGGATAGAGCTAAATGGACAATTCCACTGTATAGCCCACCTTTTTGCTACACTATAGGTAATGAAGCTATAGTCTCAGCTTCACTTGCCATATACTTATACGTGTTCCTCACTATTACGTAGAGTGGTCTTTCTGCCAAGTAAGAACACATAACTAGACATGAACATCCTCACGTCCACATCATCATATGGAATAGCAACTGTGTTTCTTTTTATCACAAGCCTTTGTGATAACACAATGTCTTGCAGTGTCTCTAAAGTACCCAAGTATCACACTCACTGCTTTCCAACATCCTCCTTACGTGTTGGATCAATATTTGCTAGTTAACTTGACAACATTGCAAACTCTAGGCATTATACACACCTAGGAATTTACTACAAGACATTGTCTTGTAATCAACACATGTACTCTTTATTAGACTACAAAAGATATTATCACGACATTTACGTGAAGAACATTCCTTACACATTCTTCATCTCACATAGATTTATGGACACATGCACTTACTAAGAAATTTTCTCTTAGTCACAGGGTATCTATAAGTTCTGCATTTCTGCATCTCTGCATCTTGAAGCATTCTAGTAGTTTGTTGATCCATCTCACTTGAAGTGGTATAACGATTTACTCGAACGATATCTTGGAGTTTGACTCCAAGGTCAACCCATATTAGCAATATCAAAGTTGGACATTGACCAATCTTTGAAGTCATTTAGGTATGCTAGACCATTTCTAGTCACAAGTGTGACGTTCAAACAGCATAAGAATGACAAGATTCACCTTAAAATACTTGGTACTATCACAACGAATATAAATGTACCATCTTCTAGAAGAATGTCTAAGGTCATACATTGGACAATGAAACCATTGGTTTAAACCTTATATATTTTATTTCCAAATTCTCTATTGAGAATTGAATGATAAAACTATTAGGTTAAACCTTATAGGTTTCTACTCTAAATTCTCTTACGAGAAAATGAGTCTCTGCATTTATTAATGTAGGTCGAGGTATAGACTAGTCCAAATGACAAAGTCTATTTAATGAAGGCAAATCTTTCAACAAGTTGAACTTTTCAATCTCGTTGACTAAATCTCATTGGCGATTATCGATGTCTCACTCGATTTATCACT